>VDFB02290072.1:30907-131882 GCA_007258455.2 Sequoia sempervirens
ATCATTTCTTTGGTTGGCATGATTTCCTCATAAGATGCCTCAAGCTTTTCATCACTAAGCAATCTCTCATCACCTTCCTGCTTCTAGCTATTCACAAAGCATTTTAGAGAGATTACTAACAGTTTATAACTATCCAAAGAAATATCAAGACTAGAATCATACAAGGTTTACTATCTCAGGTTATAGCATGAACACATAAGAATTTATGAATAATATTAAAACATGAATAAATAAATCAGCCTAAAGAGAAATATATCAAAAGATCAGAAAGAAGGGCTAAAGAAACTTATCTTTATATAATTTTGATATAACTCTTTCTTCCATCTTTTACTCCTCTCGAGAGTGCCAAACTCAACACAACAAAAAACAATTTGCACAACTACAAATTTTTTGAATGCATTATACGGTTAGCATGTAGAACCAACTCTCTCCAAGAGTTCAAGGCTCTATCACAGATCATGCATTAGAGAATGATATCGATGTGACCAATCACCATCGAACTTTCAATTCTCTTTTTATTTTAGAGTCACACTCATAAATCTTCACAACCAACATGAAAAGACAAGCAATAAATGAAGTCTTCAAAGGATCTTACGCTAGTGAACACAATTCAAGAGAAACCACTATCTCTCTTTACTAATTACAAGATCCAAGTAAAAGATATAACTTAACAAACAAAGAATACTTATCTCTTTAAATGTTCTGATGGATGCAAGATATGCTGCTCTTGAGCACAGAACAACACACAACTTTCACGGCTTGAACACAGGCCCATGACTTAGAATAGAAATTCCCTAGAATCCTTCTGAGGAGAGAACTTATTCATATCCGCAAATGAAGCATGCTGATTAGGCCTGGTTGGGCAATCCTTTGCATAGTGACCAAACTTGTCACAACGAAAGCATTGGACTTGGGAGAGGTCCCACTTCTTCTTGAATGTGGGAGCACCATCTGACCCTTTATCTCTATTCCTCTTGAAGTATCCTTTCTTTCCTCTTTTTCCTTTCTTCTCTGATGATTGAGCGGAAAGAACATGAATGTCTTCATTTGTAGAGCTTCGACCAATACCTCTCACAGCCAACCTCGACTCTTCTTGAATACAATCCACCCTCAAACGATCAAACTTAGGAAGTTTCGATCTCACGCTAATTCCTTGAATGTAAGACTCCCAAGATGAAGGAAGACCATTAAGAGCCAACATGGTCAAATCCTTGTCATCAACAATATGACCAATGGTAGAGAGCTGATCTCTCAAATTGGAAATCTTCATGAAGTAGGTGATGACAAATTCTCCTTCTGCCATCTTAACATGATGAAGTTGTTGCTTCAAGGCAAGTGCCCGGCCAGTGTTGTTGATTTCGTACATTTCCTCCAATGTCTTGAACATCTCCCTTGCAGTCTTCAACTTGGAGACAATTGGAACAATGTGATCCTTGACGGAATCAACCAACAACTTCTTCGCCTTGATGTCTTTCTTCTTCCATTGCAACTTCTCTTCTTCCTCTTTAGGTTCGGGAACTTTGGTCTCCACAAACTCTGCCAAATCATTCTCCTCCAATGTGAGCATGATTCTAAACCTCCATGAAGTGTAGTTTGACGCTCCCTCAAGTCTATCTTCGATCTTCAATCTGTTCACCATCTTGATTGATGTAGAGATAGACAAAGAATTAAGATGAAGAGAAAAGAGTATCGCTGTAAATCTGATCACGATCTTCTCAAACCCGCTCTGATACCATGTTAAATTTTAATGATCAGATTGTATGCACAGAAATTAATTCAAATCAGACACAACAACACAGCAGATACCTTGGGAAAACCCTCCTCTTGAGGGAGAAAAACCCAGCACCAATATATCTCTTATATATATAAATCTTGAAGAGAACACTTGTACAATTTAGGCCAATGAGAGAGGCCAGAATAAGTATCAATGAATGATAGAATCACAGATTCTATTATATCAATCTGCTATTTCAGAACTGAGAACTTCAACAATGATCCCACTTTACATATGATAACTTCACACTGCTCCTTCTAATGGATTCGCACTTGATATAAGACAATGATCGAACTGAACTGAATGAGTGAATGGAACGAACTTAATGAATATATATACAAGAGAGGGAGAGAGAGACGCATCCTTTCATTTAATCTCAAGGTCGGCCTCCAAGAAGAATCGCGTCCAAAGGAAGTGGGTCGGCTTCATAAGAACTCGTGCCTTTTCTTTAAAAACAAAACCGTGCCTCTTCATAATGTAGGCTTAACATATAATTAGCACCTTATAAATATACGTGCCTCTTCAAGATAAACATCTCATATAAATTAAATAGTATTAAGCTATTATTTAATTTTATTTCAAATGATGATATCGCTGGAATAATACTCCTGATGCTGCATGATATCATTAACATCTCCAATGAATCAAATACAAGAACACTATCAAGATTAGATTAATCCTCTTTCACAATAACACAATCCTATAGGTGAGAAGAAGACACTACCTTTTCAAAGCTAGAGAGTACTTTTCTATCTCAAGTTGCAGTAGGAAAATACAAATGTTCGGTTTGCTCAAGTTCATGTATAAATATACACCTAACTCATGGCAAACATCCTACTATTCAAAATTGCTTGAATGAACGATTAGAGTTCTCAGCATAAATAATTTCTCCTCTACAAAATGTTTTTCAATAAAATAAATAAACAGAATTCATATCTCTAGCCAAGTGGAGCATGTTTGCATTGGTCAAGCCTAATTTATCTTGTCTAATCACCAAAACAAGAGCTAAGGGCATTTAAGTGAATGATCTTTGGTACCATTTACTAAAGTGATTTTTTTAAGTGTGAGAATCTATTTGTAGTGGTCAAAGGTTTTAATTATTACAAGGGAAGAATTGCCTTAATTAGCCCAAAGCCTTTTGTGCTGAAAATCTCATTAGCATCCTTTTCTTATTGCTCACTTTCTTTAGCCCACAAATGTCATTTATTGTCCTCTCCAAATCAAAGTTCTTCGATAGCAAAATACCAATGGTGTTTGAGTGCAAATCTTGTAAGACCCAAATAGGCTAGGAAAAATGACAAGACAATTGTTGAATGGATTTAATTAGCCATCATGGAAGACCAAGATAAAAATAATTTATGTACGTGAGGATGTTTGAGATGTATCCAACATCAAAAAATTTCAAAACACCTAATTAATAAAGTAGAAGAGAAATGGGAGGCGGGGGCCCTGGCTCGATTGGCTAAAGCATCCTGTTGCAGGCAAGAGGTCACAAGGTCCGGTCTCCCCCCATCCCCGTGGTACCAAAGGGCATGTCGTGCTAGCATCTTCGATCACGTGAAAAAATTTTACTAGGCGCATTGCAGTTTATAGGGGGGGGCTACCCAATTCCTACCATCTAAAAAAAAGGTAGAAGAAAAATGGGTCAAAGAAAACCAAATGACTTATTTTATTTACACTATCAGTTGGCGATCAATGCTAATGCACATTCGAAATATAAATGATTTTCATGCAAGCTAAACAAAATTAAAGTCCATGTACAAGGTTAATGTCATGTCCTCGAAATCCAGACATTGAGATAACGAAATACATATTAAGAAAATTAACTTATTCAATATAATTATAATTGTCAAAGACAATATTATAATTATACTCATATATTATAAATATTAAAATATAGATATTAAATCATTAGGATATAACAAATATTAAAAATATATATATAAAATTAAATATAGGACAATCAAATCATTTCATGTATATAATATTAAACACAGACTAATATTATGAGTATGAAATACAAAATTGTAAATAATAATAGTGACATCACATAGTATTGGAAAGGTAGACTCTTATATTTTATATAACCATTAGCAAACTAAGGATGGAAGAACACATGTATCGGATCACTATGGAAGAACATAATCATACAACGATGAAATTATTAAAAGGAAACAAAACTACTAAGTAACCAATTAATATCTCAAACCTTTATTAGGCAGTATATGACAAATAAACATATCTGAAGACTTACAGCAGTCGAAGGGTCTATTGATGTTCACCGAGCTATTGGGTGGAAGTCTAAGGTCAAATGTGGAGCGCCAATCTCAGAGATGCCTCCATTTGTTTGCCACTAAGTAGAGATCCAAGGACTAAGACGTGGGTGTGCATACATTGTCGCCATCCTCCTTGAACCATCACTATATGTTAAGGTGACGCACTCAAAAACCAATACGAATATGCTGGTGCAGACTAAGGGGCTGAGGATATAACTTCGAGTTACCGTTACATGCAGGGAAGTCACGACCAAGTGATATGATCATAATACAAGCTGTGAAGTTCAAGCCCAAAAACAATACCATCGAGCCTTGTGATTGTAGCAACCATGATCGATATGGTACTTATACGCCAGTGGAAGAATCGTGGGTTCCCCAGAAACTATAGCATATGCAAAACCATTGCTAGAGATGGACGCACAAGCCTAATAGATATCGATGGGATCGGTGGATGTTCTTCAAGGCTATCTCTTATTCATCACCGTGTAATCCCCAAGCTATCGTAAGCATTCAAGGCTGGAGTAGCGATTAAATGTGTTATAGCTTAAAACAACAATTATGTTAATCAACTAACTAAGGGTCATGTCTCTTTAGTTGGACATCCCTATTCAAAACAAACACATCATTTCCAACAAAATACATAAAAAGGCAATGAAAGGTGAGTTGGGGTGGAAGAAGAGAGATAGGACGAAAAGAAAAACTGTATATTTCATCATATATACTCAGCCATTCTGAACTATAATCTGCAGAGGATTCTAAACATAACATACTTGCATAGGGAGAAAAGAAGCAGTGAAGAATCGAAGATACCATCTGGGAGTAACGCATAAGGTATTGGCTCAGGAAGGCACGACCAAGGCAAAGAGGTAAGTACCCTCAAACCAAATGATATATCATGGAGAAATAACATGCAAAAGAAGAAGAGATTGGTACAAGGAATTCTGGAACCTGCCTGGTAAGCATCGACGCAGAGGCAGAGGTCAGTAGTATTTACTTTGTTTGCTCTTCATAATGAAATCGTTGGTTTCTGTATGGCTGTGATTCTGCAAGTAATGATGAAATTGATATTCTCTTCCAATAATAGACCGAAACTAGGTGTCCATTCCAGTGGGATAAATTAGACATAACACAGTTACAAACATTCAATCGTATATAAATGTGTTTCAGATTTATAATAATAAATACTGCTAAAACACTTCTATCTCTGGCTTTAAAATAAGATAATATGGAATGGAAATATACAATATTAAAATCAATAAATAGACTATATTAAATTTAGAATGAATATCTATATGAAAATAAGTATAAACTTATAAATCGGCTGATATATCCTATGTCAAATATAACAGTTAATAGGCATAGAATATCCGACTGTTAATTCTTCTTTACCATTAAGATAATTTGTAAAGTGATGAACATTATTTGTCTCAGAATGACTCTACCCATGAAGGATAGAATTCAGGCACCAACTCTCACTTGCTAGCATCAGACTGTGCATTTGTGGAGGGGAAGAGCTGGTAAATCGCCCATTGATGGATGATCCCAAGATGGGTGGAACACCTTGAGGGAGTCCACTTTGAGTTGTGTTCACGCACCCCTTACACAGTAAACCGTCGTCCTATGAGGCTAGGTAAGAGGAGACAAGGCGAGATTCTATTCTAATCAGGAGGAGTCATGTTTAATGATAATGCATTTGATTGATTTATTCTTAACATGTGCAATCTGAAGTGATCTGATCATGCATCATGTGCTTAATTGATAATGAACATTGTAAGTAGGTCTTCAAGATAATTTTGCATTAATAAAATGGTGTGTTGATAAAATAAATCTAATGTCCTAGCTTGTGCATTTATACTTTTTGGTTTAGTTTAACAAGAGGACATTACAGTTAAAGACAAAGCTTGGGCATTATACCCCATGGAGAGATTGTAGGTGCGAAAGATACAAGAAGAAGAAAAAGTCAGAGAGTTTTTTATTTGACTATAGACACCAAGAATCAATTTGTAGAAGTCAAACAAGAATTTGAAGATGGCCAAATGGTGATGATCATATTGTGTTCTCTCCCTTCATCATTCAAAGTGATTGTTACTTTGTTGAGCATCTCCAATCAATAAGTTAGGTATTGAGCACACATTAGGTTACTTTATTAAGGAGCAAAGCATGTTGGTGACAATGATGGTGAAGAAAAAGCTCTTTCCTCCAAGCAAAAAAAGAACATTTTCCAGTTGGAGCAAAAATATCAGTGATGCGAAAGATTTTCTAAGGAAAAGAAACACAAACAATGATATGTCACAATTATATCATCCCATTACATCAAATATTGTTGGTATGACGGCTTCACTCAAAAGAACAACAGAAAACATGAAGGATGGAGAGTTGGAGACACTACGGTCAATGACATCAAACAAATATCATTAATAAGGAAGATGTGAAGAATGACGAAAGTGATGATGAGATAATCTAAGTGTTGGCCCAGTCACACACAGCAACCAACAATGAGAAAGAAATTTAAATCAGCTCAACACCACAATGCACATGTGGGATGAAACATTGGCTCTTGTAGCTGAAAGAGCTTAGTGGTACCATCAACCTCACAAAATTCCTCTCTAAAAGGTAAAGGGTTATTCCTCACAATCACAATAACAACAAATGTAGATTCCAAGGTGTCTTGTTTGTACCTCATACAATGAAGAATCTACTATTAGCTAATAAGACGCTTGATAGCAACTTAACTTGGAATGGCATCACAAATTTTGTTTGATCAAATTACAAACACAGTTGAGCTGTAACACAATGGTCTAGAAAAGGAGGCATGCATATCTTTGACATCATACACACTCAAAGATGCCTAGATCTTATATTTGTAAGGAGCAACTAAGTTCATTATGTCATCAACAGTTTGGACATTTGGACTTTGCTTATTTCATGCCTTTAAATGATCCATCGGTTGCCAGGTAAGCACAAAGTCAAATTTTGTTCCATTTGTCATAGTCGGTGGCACACTTTGAAGTTTGAAAGTGATAATTCAAATCAACCCAAGGCAGCTCTTGATTAATTCACAGCAATCTAAATGTACTTGTTTCAAATGCTTTGTGCAACATTTGGTGCTTCTTTTTGTTAATTGATGAGTGCTCTCAAAAGATGTGGGCAATTTTCTTGATGAAAAAAGTATATATCCTTCAAAACTTCAAGATTTTCAAAGTTGTTGTAGAGAAAGAGTTTATTTTCTCATCAAATCCCTCCACGCAGATCAGTCAGGTAATATATATTTAAGGAGTTTGGCAAATTTTTCTTTTAACAAGGCATGCACCGAGAATCAACCATTGCCTACACTGACAACAAAATGGAGTCATAGAAAGGAAGAATAAAATCATCCAAGAGATGATGACATGTCTGTTGAAAGGCATGCACATGGATAGGAGAAATTGTGCCAAAGTAATGAATGCATCCAATATATATACCCAACCGAGGACCAACAAAACCATCATACAGTTTTACAATTGAAGAAACATAATCAAGAAAGAAGCTTACTCTAAAGCACCTAAAAATATTTTAGAACCTAGCCTGTGTCTACATTCCCAAAACAAGCAAGAGAATATGAAGTGTATCTTTCTTAAGTATAGTAATAAATCTAAAGAATATTAGCTAGTTGATCCTATAATCAAAAAGATATGCATAAGCAAAAATGTGATCTCTAATCAACGACCGCATACAAAACTATTTGCAATTCTTCCCGATGAAGATATTCCACAAAATGTTAAGAAAGATTTCAAAGACGTCACGGAAGAAAAAGAGAAAGTTGACTCAATTTTTGAGGTTAAATCTTCTAGATAGTAAAGTCTAAATGACAAAATAATCAAAAGGAAAAGATAGTATAAGGATAAAACATAATCCATTGAAACTCTTTGACTTCATCAATCAACAAGAATACAACGTCCAACTTGGAAAATGCAAAAAGGATTTAAGTTGTAATCCTACTCCCAGTGATCATAAGATCATCAACATTCATGATCAAGATTTTAGAGGTGAAGCAATATTTAAGTAAGTCATTCAAGATGACAAATCTCAAATTGTTGCACTATTGCCTTGCTTGGAGGTAAGGCAAACAGAAAAACATGTGTTTGTTTATTAGACATGGTATGCCAAGGAGTTGGTTGATAAATTTAGCATAACTAATTGCAAAACAATGACAACACTCATGGAACCACAATTGCAACTTTCCTTATATAATACATCAAAAAAGGTAATTAGTCCCTCTCCAAACAAATGCTTGGAAGCCTCATTCATGTCACAAATATTCTGACCAAATCTAGGATATTTTGTGAACTATCTCTCTAGGTTCATGACAAAACCTGCAAAAACACACTAGAAGCTAGCTAAAAGGGTGTCGAGATATGTATTTGGTACTCTGAAGTTTGAACTAGAGCATGTAAAGAATGACAAATTTTACTTGACTAGTTACTCGAATGTAGACTATGTAGGCTCCATCAACAATCACAAGTAAAATATAAACACATTTATAACTCGGGCTCAAGGGCACTTTCTTGGGTGAGTAAGAACCAAATGGTGGTTGTAATTTCTTTCCACTAAAGTAGAGTACAAGGTAACACAAGGAGTTGTATGCAAAGTAGTTTAGCTTTGTAGAATCTTGAGATATACGGATATAGTATACACCCTCTAATCAACTAACAAAACTGTATTGTGTTGATCAAAATGTTCTGAAGAAGGTGAAAAATCTTGCTATGCATAAGCAATCCAAACACACCAAGATTCATTACCACTTCATTAGAGAGAAGGTGCAGAGTAAAGACATACAAATGTAGTCATGCCCTCTCAAAATCAACATGTGGGTAAATTTGCAAGTTTGCAGTCTAATATCAAATTGGTACAGTTTATCTACGTAATACATGTTGGGGGACGTTAAAAATATTAACTAATATCTAATTATTTTTAGTTAAACTAATGTTTAGATGGCAGATTATGAGGAGCAGTCAGGTTATGGATGTTTGGTATATGGAACACACCAAACTTTGTATTATGAATAAAAAGAAGAGCACCATGGTTCCAATGTTTGTTTTTCTTCTAATCTATCACCATTATAATTAAAAGTAAAGTGAAGAGATAGGTACCTGATTTGATGATAGTGTGAAGAACGTTGGAAGCCTGTTCTTCATTAAGAGGTCGTGTCTGAGTAGGGCCGGTGCAGATTCGACCCTGAGCTTCCAGCACTACAACATTAGGCTTAACTGCGCACGCGATACTTGCGCGTGATTTCAGTTTCAATACAGAGGGGGGAAATGTAAGGCATGCACCACAAGGATTGACTTTTGTACGCATTTGCATTTCCAGTGTGGGCTGTAGTTTGCTTTGATTTGCTTATGAAAAACGAAGAATGATGTTCTTTTTAACAGGGTAAAATGAATTTTAACACCGTGGAATGTCCCCTCAATTTTTTCCAGACAATCAGCTTCCTAAAAAGAAACGTGCGCATGGAAAAGGATGCATACAAACCATTTTGTTTAATTACTGAATATTTAATGTACTTTCCAGCCAATAAAATCAATTATTATTTATTTAAATAATGTAAAAAAAATGTTTATTTTTTAATAAAAATTTGATTTTATTTTTTTGGGCGAAAGGTATTATGTCTATATATTATATTAATTTAAATAGCTGATTACAAAATTGCCAAGCATGGTAGTGAAAAGAATCTTCAAAATTCTATAGCAATGTTTATCTACCATTGATACCCCTAATACAACTATAAAAGCATAGTAAATATCACCCATATTTGCTACTATGCCCCCATATGATCTCCCTATATTGTCTCTAAGCATATTCAACATTTTACAAAAAATTGACTAAAGCATTACATGGAGTAATATATGACAATATCTGGAATCTATTTACAAACCCTTCCTAACTGGCATACACTAGAATGAACCAGACTCAATGCCACCCATACGAGGACAAAAAATTGAGTTCTCATCTTGTACACCTTGAGAAGGAAACTGCATTTGACTTGCTGCTACAGCTTGTGTATGGACTGTAATATTAATATCAGGCACTTGAGGAACCCGTCTGTTACTCCTGCAAATCAGTGGACCACCTGAAACTTGCAGCCCTCGAATACAATCATGAAGTTTGAGGAAAGAAATAGCATGAAATTTCCTTTTAAACTTTTCTTCCTCCCAATGGAACTCAAAATGATATTTGTTGAGTGCTTGGTTTAGAAAAGAAAAAGAGTCATGCATGTTTGACATAATGAATCCTTGTAATGCCTCTACATACCTTTCCTTATTATGAAGAAAATGATGAGGAAACAAACCTCCAACAAAGCCATCTCTTGAATTGAAGTCATACTGCTGCACTCCTCTCAGCAAGGCATCATCCTCCAAGTATCGACTGACAACAACCTTGTTTGCTATCACTTTTAAAGTGTTGTAATTATGCACCAAATCCAAAATGTTAGAAAAGAAGACAAAGAGGATATTTGCTAGGAAGATGATTTGTTGGGAGTCTGTGTGAAGAATTTCTTCACCAACAATTGTTTTGATACAACTCAAAACTGGTGAACAGTTCACTTTGAACACTAATTGTAATTGGTCCCTTTCGATGCAGTCAGAGAATGGTTCCTCCCATGGCTGCACCACCACTAGAACTCTGTAGTTGCCCACACGAAACTCCATTAGCCTATAGTCTGCAAACAAAGATTAGCTTGAAACCCTGCAGAAAAATAAAGAACAAAAGACCACTTTGAAGATACAAAGGAAAATCATTTTTTGGTTTGCTTTCAATAAACATTCACTTAATAAAGTCATTTGATGCCACAATTCCCAAGCATAGGACTATTGAAAAGATGAAACTTTAATTGCAAGCACAATTTGGATCTGCCTTGGCAACAGAAAATCTTTAAAATTATGTCTACGCACATGTCTTATGCAGAGTCCGTAATGTGAATTTGCCACCTCCTCGTTTTAAGCATGTGAAATAATCACAATTAGGCATGATCAGTCCTGAGGTTGTACTCACAAAAAATGGAGCATAAGAAATCAAAAACAATG
This sequence comes from Sequoia sempervirens, assembly GCA_007258455.2. NCBI lineage: Eukaryota > Viridiplantae > Streptophyta > Pinopsida > Cupressales > Cupressaceae > Sequoia > Sequoia sempervirens. Next base: position 42,022 of record VDFB02290072.1, read on the forward strand.
CTACTACAACCTCCAATTTTCATGCATCGATAAACTTTTTGGGATGAAACTTAACTAACAATACCACACTTCCTCTATTCCAAATTTAACTCTACTCGCAAGCCATATGACACAAAGCAAACATCCCTGCCACCCATCTTATCAAATCCACTTAAAACATTGATTACACATATACATTATCACTTGTCTAATAGTTGAGATCATCTTGATGACATTTGTTGAAATGATTAGCAGCTTCGTAATTTGCTTTTAAAATTAATTCATTCATAAAAGTTATGAATTTAAAATTTGAACAATTAGGCTCTAGACCCCTTGGATGAATTAACTTAAGATAAAGAAATACAATCTTCTTCTATTACTTCTCTTAATTTTGCTAATTCCTAAATATTGTTAATATTCTCTTGGAAAAAAATTTACTTCTTATCACACCCCATGTTAGCCAGTTAATCTACAAGAGCATTTCCCTCTCGATAGGTATGAGAGATGTGAAGATCTTCAAATTCTTCTAACAGTTTCCAAACAATCTGTAACACATACCTCATGGACCAATTGAAACAAGCTCTCTCTTTGCAAGCATTATTCACTACCAAAGAATCACCTTCTATATGAAGTGCTTTGATATAGAGTTGTTTTGCGAGAAGCAAATCGTGAAGTAAAGCCATTGATTTAGCCATATTATTTGTGCCAAGTGGTAGAATTATTGATCTGGCTACTTTAACAATACCTCTTGTATCCCTAATACAAACACCTGCTCCTAAAGTGCCAGGATTTTCTCTAGATGCCTCATCAAAGTTCAATTTATAGAAGCCTTCTAATGGTGGGAGCCATCTTATTGTTCTCCTATCTACTTTCACATTGTGAGGTTGTTTTAGGCTTCCTTTAAAAGGAAGCATTATATGCTTCTAGTTCTTTAATATGAAATTATCCCATGATGAGAACACTGCCTCCACATTCTTATGATCTTGAATCCAGATATTTACTACCCCTGAAACTGACTTTTCAATCAAAGCATGAACAAATTGGGTATTTGCCGAAGTTTTTCTGAAAATGCATTTATTCCTTTCCCACCATATGTTACATACAACCAAAGTTGGGATAGCTTGAGATACATGCAAAAAAGGAGGTTTTGTATAGTACAGGCCAGGCAGAAAAAAGTTCCCAAATGGAATTTGGAAATGGAGCATAATAGTTCATTTTATCCAAAACAAAAAGCCAATGGGATTGAGCAAAAGGACATTGCAGAAACAAATGATCTTGATCCTCAAGAGTTTGGTTACATAAGACACAATTGAAAGGTTTTGCAATACCTAATTTGACCAACCGATTACTTTTCAATGATCTCTTTCTCATCACTAACCAAGCAAAACTGCCTGCTTTTGGTAGTACCACACTGTTCCAACAGAACGAGAATGCCCTCTAAGATTGAGTGGAGTTTTCCCTACTGAGAATTGCCTTGTACCCCTGCTTGATTGAATAAGATCCATTTTTGCATGGTGCCCACATTACCCGATGAGCTTTCCCTAATAAGAATATTATCCTGTTGTTCATGATCTGTGTCAATAAATCTTGTTGAATAAATAGGATTTAGGGGGTTATTATTGGTATAGTATTTGTGATTATAGGATTTATTCTTGTAACATATTTATATTACATATTGTCAATAATTAATTCATATATAAATCAACAAATGATCAAATGCTTGAGAGATAGACTCTTACATAATACACATAATACAAGAGAACTTATGAATGTCATATGAGAAATGAAATAAACAATTTCTTGTTTTATAGAAAATAGCATAACTATCAAACATAAATGTGTGATTTATAAAATAAGATGTTCATCTAAACAAGTATTGTTCTTATGTAGAAAAATATTATTCTTATGTGTACAACTATTGGGACGGCTATGTATATGCATTGGAGTACTTCATATTATATGTTTGTCCTACACAAATACAAAAGGTGAGCACAATAAATACATTGTATTTTATCATGAAATGTGAAAGGTTGTTAAAAAAAGTTTTATAGTCATTTAAAGTTGAATATAAGTTGTATTTTAAATAATAATATGTTTCTTTTTATAAGAGTAAATAGTATTTGTGTGTTCAATTATTGGGTCATTTGTGTTGGATATAAAGGTTAGAGATAACAATATTTAGAGTTATCAAAAGGTATTGAGATCATGTTGCATATAAGTTATATTTTAAATAAGAATGAGATATTGTTCTAACAACAATTGATGTTTTTTGTTCAACTACTACGAATTCTATGATTAAATTTTGATCAAATCTTTATAAATTCATTTTAAGGACACTTTTTACTGGGCGTGTTGATGTGGTGAGTTGCATGATGAGTCACACCTCCGAACTTTAGTTATAGATGGATAAGAGGCCATTTTACCTTTTTTTTAAATGGAGGTCCTACCAAATTCCATGTAACTCTACATGCTAGCAAATTTAGCTCACATGACTACTCGCCCCTATCCCCTATCTCAATTATTATTCACAAGAAAATAAGCATACTTTATAAATAATTATTTATGTTTAAGGTTTAATAAATGATAAAAAGAAAGCTCTTTTTGAAGGGTTAAGAGGTGTAAATTTTGTAAGTAACTATCTAGTTCTTTGTTCTAAAAAAGTTGTGAAATTTTCCTTGGCAATTTTGTAAAATTGAACTTTGACGGTGGTTCTCGAAGTAAACTTGATAGTGTAGATGTTGGTTTTGTTATCAAGAAGTAAGATGGAAGTTTTATGCATGGTGGCTTTTTGGGGGTACTCGAACCAAAACAAAGCAAAATGAAAAGGAATTGTATTGGGTATGGCTATTGCCTCATCTACTAGGGTGTAAAATTTGATTGTGGAATGACAAGGCTTACTCTCTACATTAAAAATAATATTTCATAAGCTAGTATAGTAGACCATTATAATATTTAGTTGTTTTGTACTTTTTTTATTTTGGAAGCTTCCTTGTGCTTTTCTAGACACTTCTCTCTTCTTTATAGTTTCCTTCTTCTAAAAGTATCTCTCTTATGCAATTTATTCTTGTGTGCTCATATCAATTGGTATTGAGTTGTGTGATTGCAGCCTTGTATCTATTCTTCTAAAAAGTTTTAGTTGACCTTTACCAGATCCTTAATTTTAAGTTGTCATAGATCTAGCCTCTTTGAGAATTTTTTATTTTCATATCGACATGTTCTCTTTCAATCTTCAAATCTTACATCCTTAAAGGTTTCCACCTATTACCATTTCTAGAACTCAATTTTGTTTTCTCAAGTATCACAATGAAAAACATTGGAGCTTATTTTTTAGGTCTTGTGAAGATTTTTTAGCATTTTAATGATCAACAAACTAATTGATAGATGCATTAATGCATCCAACTTGTCAAAATATTATATTTTTTAAAATATAAAACTAAAGCTCTAGGGTGTGGACGGTAGGGAGGGCGCCACTCCACAAAGGATGTGTGGGTATGGCTGACACATCGGTTGGTGATGTAGGTTGAAGGGAGAGCTAGCATTCATTTATCTGGATGATGGAGATGTTTTGGAGCCTTCTATGGGTGGGTATCATCATCATTTACTACCATCACTTGAAATGTCTTTTCAAGTCTTATCACCAGCTTTTCCTCATACCTTGTTTGGCTCGCCACCCAGGCTACTCATTTTAAGTGATGGGTCATGTTTTCTAGGCACTTATGTGTTGGTGCATTGACATCTTTCACTTGGTTGGATTGTGGCATTTATTTGTGTTTGGTATGGGAAGATTCATTCTACTGGTTTCTGCCAAGGAACTGGAGACTGGCGATATGGATACTCCTGTCCAACTGAGGAGCTCAAAGAGGCAAATGGCGTTCCTTGGCCCAATAACCTCTCTTCAACTGAGCTAGATTATTCACCATCTGGATTATCTCACATTTGTAGCAGTGAAGTGTGTGGTTGGCAAGGGTTTCATGGTAGAGGCAGAAGGGTATCGTTGGGATTCCAATATTTCCTCCCTTGTTCTGGCTAGTTTATTGGACATGGGGGTTTCAAAGGCTAACGCTAGGGTGATCACGAAACGGCTCTTCTAATTGGACCTATTGGTGGGTTTAGAGAAAACGTTGGTTGTGGCTTCGTTAGGCAAAGGAATTTCTCGCCCTCATGACCTTGCACTTTTGGAGGACCCGGATGCCTTGGTAAAGTACTATCCTTTCCTTCTTGACTTAGATGGCATGGCGTTCATGGAGCACCGTCAGTTGGCTTTTGTTGGGGCCGAATTTCTAAGGAAGAAGTCTTGTTTGGTTGCAGTTTCAGACTCTTCCTAGAAACACGATTTTTGAGTGTTTGCACAGAAGAATGTATGGTAACTATGGGGGTCGGGCCTTTTTCTGGTGATGGTTATGGCGTATGTTAAATGTTTGGGTTTGTGTCTTAGTCTATGTGTAAGCTTTATTTTTACAGTTTAATGACTTAATGGTTTGGGGTAGTCTTCGTTTGGGTGGTTGGCTTGTTCTGAATCAGTGTAGTCTTTTTGGACATTTGGTTAAGTGAATGTTGTAATGGTGGTCTCTGCAATCCATAGTCTGGGGCTTGAATTTTGTAAAATATTTTTCGATATCAATATAAATCTTACCTTACCTATCAAAAAAAAAAACTAAAGCTCTAGGGAAAAATTTACAACCTTTAGAAGGTATTCTACTTCAAAACTCTTGATAAAGAAAAAATTTCTCTACCTATCCTTTTGCAATGGCTCCTGAGTGGGATACACAACAAGAAAAGAATTTTGAAGCATCGATGAATATATATTTTGAAAAGTTAAGAAAATGGACAAAATAATCTTGTGCAAGATCCAATTGTAGTATTTCAAATGATGCCCCAACACACTCTAGCCAATATTCAAGCTTCTCAAAAAATTGTCTCCACCTTGAAACAAAGGCTTCATTTTCAAATTTGGATGCTAGCTTTGACAATGAGAAGTTGGACTCTTGGTTGTGCATAATTGAGGCATATTTTAAAACTTAGCCCAATCTAATTAATTTCGAAAAGATCTAAATGGTTGAGGTCCTTATGTTAGATTTAGCACTAGGTTAGTGGAAAGATCACCAAATAATTCTTATGGAAAGAGAAGAGGAGATCAATCAATGAGACAAATGCCAAGTGGTGCTCAAGGAAGGATTTTTCCCCTAGCTACATGTGAAACATGTTATCCTATTGGCTACACTTGAGCAAGCTCAAATTCAATTAGTTAAACAATATGTTGATACCTTTAGCAAGGTCCAAGTCAAGTTCAATATTTTAATATAAGAGGGGTACTTTGGTTAAATTTATTTCACAACTTTCCCATGTCCTTCATAAAGAAGTTAGCTATGTTGAATCTTTAGACCTAGGGATTTTAAGCTTGTAGTGGCTCCCAAAAATAATTTGGAACTTAAAAAGAGGATTTGACAAAGATCCTCTAAGTCATCCATAAACCCTAAGGGCCAATCAAAATTAATAAATCAATCCCCTTCCCCACTACTAGTAGCATGTTATTCCCTTAATCATATAGTGTACATAAGGATATGTGTAGTCAACTAATGGCTAGAATAGCTTTTAATTAAGTTATATGATCATTGATATAATCTTATATAGATATTTAAGTCATCTTGGATGGAATCCATGGCATAAGTATGGTATTATAGAAAGTAGTGGTTAGTTTATTAGCATCATATTATGAATTATGTTCTTATTGAAGACTTTTTGAGGTTTTCCCCCTCAAAGTGGATTATTATTCTCAAGTATTTCTAACATGTTTTCTATTATATTATTCTCTTGTATAAGTTATTTTCATTACAAGTGGTATCAAAGCATGCTTGGCATTGAAAAGGCATGAAACAAGGCAATTTTTTTATTTTTTAGGTTAGATTGTGAAGCACGCATCTCTCTCAATTTGATGTTTTTTTTATAATTTTTGGAGGGTTCCTCAAGGACATATTAAAGCTATTATTGTCCATATTTGAGATTATTTAGAGAAAATTCAAAGGAGTTATTGTGAAATTGGGATTTCCACTAAATTTGCTCCTAAGGCCCTATAAATCAATAAAAAAATTGCAAGATTTTTTTGAAAAGTGAGATCTAGGACCTAGTGAGTTGTAGTAAAAATATTAGTTCAATTGGATTAATTTTGTGTAATTTATTGCAAAATAATTTTGTCGCATCATGGTTGGGGCTTTAACAAGAGGCAAGAGAAGGAACCTTGTCACACTTAGAAAATATCTAGACAAGGATGATCCAATAATTGAGGTGATGGGTTACATGGATATTGATTCTATAAGGGAAGAAAACATGATGATTAAGGGTGATATTTTAAAATTAAAGGAGGAGATGTTAGTCATGAGTGGAGATATCAATGCATTAATGAAAATAATTGATTCTCTTGTGAGTTCTATGGATTCTAAGGAAGCAAATTCCCATCATAATTTTTGGGAAGAAAATTTGTCTTCTAAAAGACATGATGCTTTTGGGTTTGACTCAAATCTAAGAATGTATCATTGCCCAAATAATTATATGGCTAGGAACTTAACACCAAAGATAGAAATGTTAAAGTTTCATGGCAAGGATCCAACCAATTAGGTCTACTAAATGGAGTATTTTTTTTATCTTCGTCACATTGCATGTCAACAAAAGGTTGCAATGTCACTTTTATACTTGAAAATAGACCAATTAATTTAGCATCATTAAATAGGCATTCAAAGAAGAAAAATAAAGGATTTTTTGTCACATGGTTCATTCTCCAAGAGGAACTCACTACACATTATGGTTGCAATCTTATGGATGGCTATTCCTTACCAAATTAAAGCAAAAAGGTATGGCCAAATATTATACTATAATTCCAAAAAATTTCCTTAAGAGTGGAGCATGTTACAAAGGAAAATCTAAATGAACTATATTTAGGGGGGGTCTAAAGGACCACATCAAATACGAGTGTTGAACACCCAAAATCCTAAGAGGGGGGTGAATCAATATTCTCTTAAACCACTTAATCATTTAAGCATTCATTCTGCATAGCATATTCAATTTGCAGCAAGAAAGGAAAGCATGAAATCAACCATCAAAGCACATAACACATGAACACCATATTTTAGAGGAAAAAACCATAATGAGAATTAGCTCACAATATATTATACGATTACAACATATTACATAAATGCTCACTGCAGGTGGATTCACTGTCCTAGTGGACTCAGTGCCCATAAAAAGAAGAAAATATAGAAGAGAGGAGTGACACATAGCCAAAATGAACTGTTACAAAATGCATCTACAATATGATGGAATACATTTCCACTAAAGCTCAATACACAAATTCAACACACTTCATATCACTCTTCTCTGCTCTGCACTCACATCGCTTTCGCACAATTTGCATCCACAATACTTATGTTCGCTCACTACAACACTAAAATGAACTTGCATATATATCCATCACATTTGCAAACACATAACATTAATTAGGTTGGCCTAATTAGATGTATCAAGTAAAACATAACTTGTCGGCTCCCAATCAACCATACACACCTCGCGCCTTAATTCAAAAACATGTAACACCTTAAATAGGTCAGGGTGGACCTATAATATCTCCCTTATAATATATCAATACTTAACCTCCGCAATACCCCAAATATATTAGGTCAGCACCGTTAGTGACCTAACATCAAAATTCACCAACTAAACAACCACAAATGAACACGCAAACCTCCAAACTTCATGCCACTTGGATCTTAGGTACACTTGACACCTATAAACACCTCCACAAATCCACAAGACAAAGTAGTGTTCTACGATGAAGTGAAAATTGGTCAAAATGTACATTCTACACTAGCAAACACTATCACTGGTAGACCCGATATACTGTCATTCACAACCTGTTCACTAAAAGGCCAAAAGACATGAAACTTTGGATTCAAATTCCTCTGACATCCAAAAAAAATTCCTCAAAACCAGAGAGCAATATTCTTCAAGGCGAACTAATACAGACCAAAAATTGGATGTCTTGTACACTAAAAACTGTGCTTTGACACAACCAATTCTTTAGCTTACTATCTACACCGGATCAAACCTTCTTGCAACTATACATTGGATTATCATTTATATACACATTTGTGCTTCACCAAATGGTCTGCACATCAATCTCCATACAATGTTGATATACATGACAACACTGTATACTATACAACTCATGCTTATACTCATGTTTCTAGTAGGCATATCAATGACAAACTCCATAAACACCGAACAACGAGGTATGCATGTTCAACCCAATATTTATCTCTCAACCAATGCTTTTGGAAAGAAAACTAGAGGAAAAGGGCTTGCTAATAAAAGGAAGGAATTCACTAGCAACACTCCTACATCATCATTCCTTCAACAATGATGATATTGAAGCCTCAATAAATTGAAAAAAAAATGGATATGTTTTAACTATGATGGAAAATATAATAAAGGGCATAAATGTGTTGAGAAGAAATTATTCTACATTAAGGACACATATAATTAAGAAAAGGATAATGAAGAGGCAATAGTAGTTGTGAAAGACTTAGAATATGTCCAACCAACTATCTCTTACCATGTGCTATTATGTATTAGAACAAGCCACCAATCCTTAAGGTGTTGGGTTTCCTTAAACAATAAAATTTAACAATGTTGATTGACTTAGGGAGTACTCATAATATTGCCAACAATAAGTTGGTAATAGAATTGAATTGTTTCATTTACCCAACCCCATAAGGTTAGGTTATAATTAAAAATGAAGGAACAATTAGTTTTCAATGAAATTTCATAGTACTAAACCCACCACGGAAGACTACATGATTGATTGTCCTATGTTTGATATCCCAATGGTTGGAACAAACATTGCTTTGGAATTACAATGGCTCACTACCTTAGGAATAGTTGAGATGAACTTCCAAGAGTTGTTTCTGTATTTTCACTCAAAGGGTAAAATATTTGAATCAAGGGGGTTGCATGCAAAGTATCCATCGATGGTAAGCTCACATCAAGTGCAATAGATGCTTAACAAGGGGTAGATAGGGGAATGATTCAATCATGTCATTGAAATTTTAACAATCAAGGATTCCTACATTATTTTGTAAGCTATTTTGAGGGATAGGACAAAAGGATTAACTCTGAAAAGATATCTTAATCAAATCATTCAATAAATGATAGGGTAGTATCTACCATCCTTCACCTCTTCATTCAAGGTACACCAAAAGGTTAGAGCAATGGAAGAACATATTTAGCACTAGAAAGAGGTACTCTCTAGTTTTAAGGAGAGCAAGACAAAGGCACATGATAGAATGAAGTGACAAGTTTATCAATGCAAAATCTTAACACAAATAGTGCAACCTAAGCTAAATGTAGAGGGAAGACCCATCTTGGTGCCAATGTTAATTTTATAGACACACATAAAGAAGTTTAGGACTAGGAAAATCAAATATTACCTCATTAAATGGAAGAATTTGCATGTCAAAGATGGAACATGAGTGGATGAATTTTTTATGCAAAAACATCCACAATTGATCAATGCAAAGGATAACACTTGTGTAAAGGGGTGGGAAGATATGCCTATAATCCTATAGTGTGCATAGGGATATGTGTGTATCAACTTGTGGTTGTCATAAATCTTAATTAAGTTATAGGATTATTAATATAGTCTTGTGTAGGTAGTTAATTTGGCCTAGTTGACATGTATAGCAAGTATGGTATATATAGGAGGTAGTGGTTAGTTTATTAACATCATATTGTGAATTATATTCTTATTGAAGACTTTTGGAGGTTTGTTCCCTAGAAGTGGCTTATTATTCTCAAGTATTCGTATCATATTTCATAATATATTCTTCTCTTGTATAATTTATTTTAATACATAGCAAGAATTAATGGTGTAGCTCTATCATAAGTAATAGGGTCATCCAATTTAGGAGTCTAGGGAACTCCAACGTAAGAGAGGAGGGGAAAATATCCTCATAGAAGAGAAACAAAAGAAAATAAAAGAGGTTGAGAACTCACTCATTGTAGAAATTGATAAGACTATAGAGCCTGACCCTTATTCTCATGAATAACAACTCCTCTAAGGCCTCTCAAAAGTCTATATTTACATAGAACTACCAAATCAAGAATAAAATAAATCTCTTGATCATTAACAATGGAAATAAAAAACATCTAGTTAGTGGAAGGTTGGTCACCACTTCAACTCCCAAAACATGATCATCCTCAGCCATATCATCTGGATTGAGTACAATAGCATGGCCCTCATAAACCAATCAACAAGGTTCGTGTAATCACATTTTCTATCGATAATTTTTAAGATGTAGTTGAATGTGATGTAACACCCTTGAGTTGCTAATTTTAGATATCTATTCCAATACGACCAAAGTGTAATTTATGATGGAAAACTAAACACCTACAAGATCCAAAAAATATAGTAAAGTGTATTAGCTTACTTTTGCTTTCAATGTCAAATAACATTTTATTTTAAATAATCTTATTGTAAAGTAGGTAAACTTATCAAAATAATTGGCACTTTGTATCATCCACCAAGCTAAGGATGATAATCAAAGTAAATTTCCACCCCTTACTATGAGGAATTTGGTCAAGAGTTACATGTTTTTGAAGATCCAAAAGGGTTGCCACCTTCCAAAACTATCATTCATTCTATATATTTGGCTGCAGTGTCTTCCTTACCATATTTCTCAATACGGATCACCTCTCACAAATTAAGTTCAAAAATAGAGAAGTAAATCCAAAAAATAATGGAATAAGAGAAGATACAACCCAACACATCTCCTTATGGATCTCTATCTTTTATTATCCTCAAGAAGGAGAAGGATTAATGCAATAGGGTCACAACTATAAAGATTTAAACAACATCAAAATAAAGAATAGATATCCTTTGACTAGGATTGATGATGTCCTTGATCATCTCAAGGGAGATCATTATTTCACCAAGATGAATCTAATTTTAGGCTATCACTAAGTATGAATAGATCCTATTAATTGTTCAAAAACTAAATTTATACTTTATGAATGGTTGGTGATGCCCTTCAGGCTTAATAATGCTCTTGCAAAATTTACACAACCCATTGTTGGATTAGATCCCTCAACCCTACAGCTCCCAAGGGTAAATTGCACTCAAACACCTATCACAGAAAGAAAAAAATAACAAAGCTATGGAGGCCAAGATTTGATTGATCCAAAAAATCAATGAATCATATTGAATGTGCAAACCTCACAATTTGAGAATGTTATAATGAATAATCCTTATAAAAAGAAAAAAGCAACCCATGAAAAACCCTGAGTGAGGATAAAAGGAGATCATTGCATGTGTCCTCATCCTATGACTTGAGACACAAAAATAACATGACCTAAGTAAGCTTAAGTACTAGAGTGAAAAAGGGACCTAAATAATTAGACAATTAATTAGGTAAATACCCATTTACTATAACACCCCTTAAGTACAACATAGAGAGTAGCTAAAAACTCTAAATGCAAATTCATGAAATGTAAAGGATGGGTCTCAAAAACTAAGGCCCGATGAGGTACATGTGTATAGATAAAAAATATCTCTCACAATCAAAGGAAATGAGAAAACCTCATAAGAATAACTCTTCTCCAAAAGAGAGAAATACAAATGAAGGACTAAGAAGTTGATGGAACCTTAATTCTCTTGTTTCATTTTCAAAACCTTATCACATTTAGGAGGGTTTAGGTTTCATTTTTCTTAAGCGCTTGAATTTTCTATTTTGTTGTTGACTCCCTATTGCCCATTGCCGGTCATTTTTAAAATTTCTATCCTTTGTGTTATTATGACTTTGGAGTCCTTAAGTCCTTTCTTTCATATCACCCTAGAGAGTCCCCTCCATTAAAACAACTTATGAGCACGTGCCTAAAGGTTTTCACTTAAGTTCAATCAACCTTCTATCTTTATCGCTCATCGTTGATCACTTTTGAGATGTATGTTCTAAATCAGCGACAAGCGATGAGGTAATATCTCTTTGATATTGCTCATTGTGAATAGTTGCTAGAACTTCTAATTTAAATGTGCGATGAGCGAGGTTCTTAGTATTATTAATGGATCGCTCATTGCTAATTGTTTTTGACCACTCAATATTGTAATAGCAATGAGCGATGCCCTCCGACTATATGATCTTATTTTCATCGTCTATCACGGATATGTTATAAAATGATTTTACAAATTAGTGATGAGCAAGGAAATGAATTTCCATTGCATCGCTTCTCGCGGAATTTTTTTTAGCGCTAAGTTCTTGACTAGCGATACACGATATGTAATGACATCATGATAATCTCTCATTGCCAATTGTTTGCAAATCTTATAAGGAGGATTAGCGATGAGTGATGGCCTGATATTTTATCGTTCACCACTGATCCATTTCAAAGCCTTAGTTTTGATTAGCGATGAGCGATGGAGTTCCTCATTTTAAAATGTTTCTTTCGCTAATCTAGGTACATCTTATTTGTGATACCTTTTGTGCCGTTGATTTTTCATGCAGGTGTACGTGTCGAAATAAGATGCTTTTATTGTATCTCTTGTCATTGATAGGAACCAAGGTGCAAAGTTGGATTGGTGAGGAGTGATGGTAATGAATGTTGATTAGAGGATGGGCCACAAATCCAAGGGCTGAGATTTCATCGCATAAAACACTTGTATTGTTGATGAAGCTAAGCAAGGACGAAGTAAATCAACAACAAGCGACAACTACTACATGAAGAGATAACATGGCGAAATCCTGAGGACTTCGTATAAAGTAAAGAGGAAGGTGGCGAGATGCATTAATAACCATTGATATTGTTTTACAGCTGAAATATCAACAATCAGGGTTTAAACTTGAATGGCTAATTGTCAATTCGCTCGTGCGAGCTTACTATCAAGTATTAATGGTGGCACGCCTCTCTCTTGGCCATAACAGAAAGTAGATATTTGGTTGATCATGTGTTCAAATTCATTGGTTATTGGAAAGGATACCAGAAGCTGAAGAAAGCGTGGGGAAAGCTCCAGAGACTACCAGTAACTAGAATGGCATAATTTTCACCCAGGTAAGCAGAATTGATATTTCCTTCTAATTGAAGTAGTGAGGTGAATGCCTTGAAGAATTGATAGGAAATTGGGGGAATTGTTTATTTGTTCATTACTGGTAATTTCAGCAAGTGGTGATTGAGCATTGTATAAATTTTAAGGAAGAGTGCCCTGTTCATTAAGTGTTTTGTCCTATCATAATTGTGAAGGGTTTCATTTGGTCGTAAGAAGTTGTAAACCCTAGTTCCACTTGCATTACAAACATGAGTGAGCCAAAGCCTAGTGAATCTAGTGTTAGACTAGAAAGGAGACCAAAACAGAAGAGGGTTAAAAGAATTAAAACTTAGGATGCTTCACCTAAAGTTAAGTCTAAACCGGTGGCAGTATCCAACCCTTCATCAAGTACTCTTGCAACATTCACTAGGTCTAGAAGTGCGAAGAAAGAAATGAAAAAAATTATGCAAGAGGCATTTGGAGGTGTCAAAGAAGGAGGGTCACGAATTGGTAAGAGGACCATAGGTCAAGTTGTCATGACCACTAGGTTGATTGATAGTGTTGGCGAAATTGGTGAAAAACCCCAACCCCAAAGTGGATGGCAATTGTTCTGATATGCCTTCAATAGGCGGAATTCTAGCAAGCCCACATGTTTTTTATGGGGGTTGAACCTTGGAAAGTTGGTGGTCCCAAATGTGTTTGTAGAAGTGGATTTAATGATGGAATTGGAAAGGCACTATAACCCTATTTATAGGACTATCATAAGTGAAAATGGTGATCTAATTTTGGAGGTAATGAAGGATAAGATGATAGATGTATCTAGGTTAAACCCCAATTATACTACAAAGTTTAGATGTGTTGAATTGTGTGTTGAATATGAAAGGAGAAAATTTTCATATAAAGAAGCACTGCTTGTGTGAAATAGGAGTAGGGAGAGATTCACTGCTAAGGATGTTGAGCATTTTGAGTGTGAGGAGTTTGAAGATTATTTCAAAAACACTTATTATTGCTTAAATCAAGTACTGGCTCAGGACTTTGAGGTTGGGATAGCTCTTGATTTATTGGTGATGGTGGTGGATATACAAAGTCACAATCGAAACATTGGTTTTTATTATGCTAACTGTGTTGATGAACGAATGAATGAGGATTTTCTCAATTTGAAAAAGGAGGTGCTCCCTTTGTGTTTTCCCCATTACTCTTTATTGATGCATATGCTCTTATGGGAGGGTGATTATGAATGGAAAAGGAAACTAAATCCGAAGTTTAGGGACAGTGAGAATAATGTTCTACATGTGCAAATGTGGATATATTTATGGGATCAGGATTGCTCCAATTCTAATTACATCTTGTTTGCTAATGTTATAAGATATGGTATCTTGGATTCATTGGGTTTAACACCTGTGTTCAGACTTTCTCCAGAGATCAAAAATCTTATGCATCTAAAGTATGTACCAGGTTCCAAGGCCACACATAATTGGGCAGATTGGTTTCTACATTCTGAATATACTTTGATCAGGGCCTATGGAGCTAAGGTGGTACCTCATTGTCTACCCTTGTATGTTTCAGACATATTGGATTTCATGGAGCTCATGTGGTAAATTGATGTCATGGATTATGAAATGTTTAGAAAAGGCGGAAAAGGCACTGTAATACATCCCCAATGTGCTTTTGCTTACTTCAAGGTCACTGCCCCTGAGGGGTATGAAAGGCTTGGCATTATGGTAAATAATCTTAGAATGCCTACTGAGGAGATTAGAGTTTTTGATCCAGAGGGGTTTGTAGCAGGAAGGAGAAAACAAAAAAGCTTAGGTATCATACATCTTGATTTTTTATATAAAGATGATGTACTAAGAAATATAATAAGTGATGAGGCTGTCATGATTAGGAAAAGAGAATGGACAACTATGACAAACATTGAGGAAAAAATCATGAAAAGGAATGCCTTCTACATAATTCCATATAGTGCAATTCCAAACCCCTTGGAAAGAGCCTTCACTATGATAAAGGATAATTAGTCTAGGGAGTTTAAGGTAAAGGTAAAGGAGGCTTTTAACAAAGCACAAATTCTCCTAAAACAACAACAACAATAGGCTATGGATGTCTCAGAATAGCTTGTAGATGTTCAAGAAGTTAGGGAGGAACAAGTGGCAGAACATGTGTTGGGAAATGAAGAGGTGGAGCATAAATTTCCCCCTCCTCATATTGAAGAAACTCATAGTTCAGATGTTCCCCTTGATAGAATTCTCAAATGGCATTATGATAGAGAAAGTGATGATGATCCCAGGATTAGGGGGTATGACGAGTTTCTGGCTGATGATAAATTTGTGCAGTCTAAGGAATTTTAGGAATTTATGATTCAGCAGTGGAGTAAGGAGATAAAGGAGAGACTTGAATTAGCCTGAGCTAATGTTGAACCTTCTCATCACGAGGAAACTGAGAAAGCAGAGGAAGAGAAAATTAGGGCTGAAATTGTAGCTATTACTCCCACTGAAGCTCAAAAAATTGTCAAGGATAGTGGAATCATGTTGTTACCAGGATGTACTATCACTGCTGCCATAGCACATGATGAAATTAGGAGATATCCTCAAGCTTTGATATCTGAAGACCAATTTGAGGATAAAGTATTTGGTTCTGGATATAGTCCAAAGTTGCATACTCTTGCAATTTGGTCTATGGCACCTAATACTGGTAAACATGAGGTTGCTAGGCCTATTGAAAAAGTTATTGGTTCACTAGTAGTCAAAAGAGCTACTAACATAACTCATATCTAGGCAGCTGAGTTAACTGCACATGTTGCAATGCTTAGTGTGGAAACTGCACATATTTCTCAAAAGAAATACGAATCTTTGGTTAAAGAGTATAATAAGGCCTTGAATGAGTTGAATACAATGAGAGCCAATATTTAGGCTACTCAAAAGACAATAACTCAACCATCTTCTTCTTCTTCATTTGATATGTCTACACATGATAGGGAAACTTTGGCCTTAAGAATTGATGACTTGAAAGGTCAGTTGACTGCTGAAAAAGAATATGTCAGGCAGGTCAAACTTGAAACTGTCAAGGTGGCAAATGAAATTTGTGAGGATGTGCAGAAGTATAGAGTGACCAAGTTGGTCCACAAGGCTAATGATGTTTGGGCCACATATAAGAATATTCATGAGGCAAATACAAAGTATCTACAAGTACAAGAGGCCTTCAGAAATGAATGGAATAATCGGATTACTAGGGTAAATGCTTTGAAAGAAATGATGATAAAGGTGAATGAGGTGAATGAGGACCCCGAGGCACCTACCAATATTCTTGATAACTTGCAAACTATTGACTCAATAAATGAGATAACTACTTTCCATGGAAAGTTAGGTATACAGCTCCAGAGTAAGTTGAAGATATTCAAGGAGATGGAAGAACGTGGTATGCCTCAGATATTGAATCAAAAAGGTGAATTGAATCCATTTGACACCTGGAAGAAAGATTTGGGAGGAATGCCTGGAGTAGCTATGATGACTTTGAGTGTCATTGACTATATTTTGCTCAATTCAAATATTGAAACAATGGTTGAAATTGAATCAAAGATGGACATATTTGTTAGAGAAGCCAAGATTTTAATTGATGTTAGGTATTATTAGTACATTACTAAGGTGCAGGACTTATTGAATGTAAAATGGCCCACTGAGGAGGAATACAATACTTGGATGGAGAAATACACAAAGTGAATATGTGTAGGGATTAGTGAATGAGAAGAATAATGGACAGGAGAAGAATAATACATAGCCCGAATACAGTACAGATTAGGCTTTTGGTATAACATGGTAAGATATTATTCTCTCCTCAAATTCAAATGAATATCACGTGGTGCTAATGTGGATTAATGAATTTTGACCTTTTGTTTGTTTTCCTTGTCTTGCTTCGTAAGTTTTGTTGTTTTTATTTTCCCACAGTTGGCATTTTTTGAGCACATGGAGAATATTTTGATACTGTTGTAACAAACTAATGATGTTTTTTGGAGGTGGGACCTGTTTTCTACAAATTCTTGAGGTCAATTTTACCTCATGTTTATGTGCTCCACCTGAAAACTCAAGTATAACTAAAAATGGAATATTGTTACAAGCAGTCTAATGAAATCATGACATGTGTGCTATCTGGCCTAAAGCTTGTTTTCTCCTTCATCTCTATAGGAAGGAATTCAAGGCCAGAAGCATGAGAGTTGAAATTTTTTTGAGTTAATACTATGAAGTTGTCAAGATAATACGAAGCAAGTTTTAGAGTTTTTGTCCTAAGTTTCTTTTGGAGTTTATACTTATGCATGTAAATTTGATAATGATATAGCATTTATAATACAAAGTAATCTCAGTTTCATGGCTATTATCTCTCCTTGTATGTGTATTATGAGTTATGAGTGACAGTAATCAAGGATTTCTTTCATTTGTCTCTATCATTTTCCTAATGGATGTTTATTTTCATGCTTGCTTATTGATTCAATGAATTAATGTAATTGCTTGTGTGAGATTGATGACTTATAAGAACTAGGTACTAGGACATTCATAAGTAGTAATAATCATGAACGTCATAGAGAAATGTTGTAATGCAATATTTCTTGAGGTCATAGGTTCTATTGTCTAAATTTTTATTAGGTCACATTGAATGGTATTGACTTCGTGCTTGGGATAAAGGCACTAGTTCATGCAGAGTATTTGTGGTTCATTTCTAGTGTTAATTCATTAGCTACTTAATCTTTAAATCATAACATATCAAAGGGATATTATTATTGTTGTTCTGTGTTAGAATTCTACTCTCTCATGCTCAATATGTGTGGCATTGATATATAACCTGCCAACTTATGTGATGCATATTATTGAATGGTTTTATGAGAGATATATGTTATTGATAATGTGTTTGATTATAATTGTGCAAAGTGTTTAGGTATACATTGTAGGATCACCCTCCCAAGTTTCACAGAGCCCAAAGAGTAGGAATAGAAGTCTTGTAACCTCTATTTGTTCGTTGGCCAAATCCCTTTAGAAGTGCTGATAATTGGAAAATGGAAAAATCCATAGGTATTTTCTAGAGATCAGTTTAGTTCTTAAAAAATAGCCAACATAAGTCTCCAAAACAATGTCCTAAAAAGGATAAGAACTTAAAGAAAAACATTGAAGCACAAAGAATTTGCAAAAAAATATTGAAATATGACTACTATAGTGTTGTAAATGAAGAACCTCTCATTAAATCAAGATGAAGAATGATTTTTTTTTGCATCAATGTCCCTAATGACACTACTTGAACAATGATCAAATGGAAAACAAAGGAAAACATTTGATAGTCAAAGATACAAATGGCATATGAATTTGCATGAGTGACCCCAACGACACTACTCAACTAATGCAAAAATGCAAGTCAAAACTACAAGTGCTAATAGTTTGAAGAATTGATCAACTAAGAATGGAAGGTTTCCTCCACAAAACAAGAATGTAAGAGTGTTTATATGGTAAATATTTCATCTCACTAAAATGCATGGGTAACTAGTCAGTACATCTGCCTAGTACATAGGAACAAAAAATAGATACATAGTTCACTTAAAGAGAAACCAAAGAAGCATTAGCATCAATAGTATGAAACCCCCCATAATGTTGATAAGGGAGAGAAATAGTGTGTGCTTTTTCGGATTCAAATGTGTGAATATTTTTGTATCAATATTTTGGATTGCACTATGTGATCCATCATCAAGATGTAAAAAAAGAGCATGTAGTGCATGAAGGAGAAGAAATAACACATGAATGTGCACAAAAAACTATCAACAACTAAAAAATGATGTAAAAAACAAGGCACACATGCATGAAAGTAAAAAAGGTCATGATTGCAAATAAGAAGGCACACACAAAAAACCCCCCATGACACTTTATAATATAGTGAAAGTACAAATATGGCACAACATTGATGTGTGAAATACTCAAAAAGCATACACAAGAGTTTCACTTTATCTCAACACATCTATAAATAAGAAAATGCATTCAAAAGATGCCTACAATGCCCAAAAATTGCAAAACACTAGAAATACATTATAAAAACCTCAAAATAAGTCATCCCACGCAAAAAAATGTTTCCAAGTGTCAAAATATTCAAGTGACCAAGAAAAATGTGAAAAAAAAACTAAAAAAAATGTACCTGGAGAAAAATATAGAAAAATTGTATGGATAGTTGTGAAGAGCTCTAAAATACCTTTCCAATACTATAAGAATTGTAAAAAATGAAAAAGCTGGCCAAAATTTATGAGCTCAAGAGCCGAAAATGAACATCTAACTTCAACAAGTAATAAAATGCACCAACAAAAAAATCTAAGAAAACTACATATACCACTGAAAAGTGCTCAAAACCAATTTTCCAATAATATCTCATTTACTAAATTTTGACATTGTATGCCCAAGTTATGCCAAAAAGAAAAACACCTCCTTTAGGGAAAAATTAGGTCTTAGGGGGCAAGCAAGGGGTCATTTGTACATGTTGACATCAGTGTGACATCATTTTGACATCAAATAGAATGTTCTTTGGGTCGATGGAATATTCCTTACTAGCTGAAAAAAAAAGTCAATGATTGAAAAACATAGTCATATGTTGAAAAAGCACACAATTGCTGAAAAATTTTGTCAAAGGAAAAAAAGGTCAAAAAATGTTGAGCTATCCAAAAAAAATCAAAGTGTTGTTGGTCAAAAAAATTCGTTGGTGGTGGAATTTTTCTAGGGACTTAATAGTCATTGGTGTTGGTTGGAAAATCCAATGTGATTAAATATTTCCACCCAGCAGCCCAAAAACAAACACAAATTCCTAGTAAATAAAATATGTTCCTACCAAAAGAAACTCTAACCACGTAAAACAATCAACCTTTTGTTAGGTGATGAAGCATCAAGAAAACAATTGATGTGGTGAAAAATATAGTGGTTGTTGGTTAATAATTGTTGATATCGTAGTAGTGTGAAATAAGGCTAAAAGGAACTCATGTTAAACTACTTCAACCGTCGCTAGAAAAAAATTGTTGATCAACAAAAAACAAAGTGTTGAATGCACAAGACGAATGAGAGGGGGTGAATCAGTTGTACATTAAAACATCAAACCCTCATTAACATTTAAACTTGCATTAATATTTAAACCCTTAACAACCTTTAAACCCTTATCATGCATTACTAGAATATATACATGAGAAACAGTAATGAAAACACATCCAAACACATGAGAACACCAGATTTACATGGAAAACCTAAGAAGGGAAAAACCACGATGAGGATTAGCTCACAATATAAAGCAATTGCAACACCAAATACAATAGGTTCACTGCCCAAAAGAAATAAGGGCTCACTTCCAATGGCTCATTGCTAGACTAGAAAGAAGAAGATAGAATATTGCTACAATAAGAAATCCATATTAGAGTAACAAAAATATCCACCACTACAACTCTTCACTATCAATAACCTCCTACTCACTACTATCAGAAACTTTAGGTGCTCTGCAAATGCAGACCCTTCTGCTCACTGCATTGGAGTCATAGGCATTAAGCTCTCACTTCAGATTTTTGCATCTGATTAAATTCACGTCTCAATATATCCTTTCATCTAAACACTCTTCTCCAATCAATTCACCTTGCCTTTATACCATTTGAAACCTTAGAAACACCTTTCATGGTTGGTTATGCACCTCAAATGTGAAAATTCAAATTAGGTTGACACCAAAATATTCCTATGGTGGAGAGGAATGAAGGAAGACCACATCACACCTTAACTCGGACCTAAATCCGCATATACATACAATACCATGCTTCCACAAACACTGAAGCATATTCGTAATTAGTGTAAACACCCAAGGTCAATTGAACCTATGTTAACACCATAAAAACATTTAGGTACATGCTTCCTTCAATCCAAAGATGAATCACGAACCATACACAACACTTAAACACGATCTAGAATATTCCATCAACACCCTAAAATCCAACAAATCCTTTGCAACATCATACACCTGAAACTTGATATATTCATTCTATATACCCAGTTAACCTTCTACACACTATAACTCATGAATCCAACCTTGTAGAGCACCAAAAATCAAACAAATTGGACTAAAGATAGATATGAACAATATAAGCACACTCCCAAATCTACAAGACCAGAAACCACAATGTAGAGAAATGTGAAGCAAAACAATTTCTCCCAAACAACATTGCATCATAGTTCACACACTAGTGAACACAACTTCTACCGAATGATCTAAAACCTGAAACTCTAGATATAACACCTTTGAACACCCTTGATCAACATATCCAAGCCACACAAGCAGATCTTCAACCATGAAAAACTGTAGAGCAAAACACTAAACACCACTCTGCTACACTGAACACTTTTTACCAAACCATTTCCTCTCTTATTCAAATTTTCTCAAAAGCACTTGGAAACCAAGCACCACAAACACAATCTCAACATATGGAACACATTCTCATAATCTCAACCACACAAGAGGTTGAACATCCACAAACAAATTCTCATCAAAGCAACACTAGAGGTTGACATCAATGAGACTACTAATGACAACATAATGCAACCAATCAAAGCATCTCCATAGGTTGACAACAATACAACAACAAAGATTTGTTGACATCAATGACAACACAAAATTCTAACAATCTCCCCCTTTAACATTGATGGCAACACATGAAATGAAAAACCATAAACAACAACCAACAACTTTGATCAACAACATATACTACACATTAGTGCATATTGCTCTCTCTTACACAAACATCTTCTCTTTCCAACACTAGGACTTCTCTCCCCCTTTCTTTTTATGGTTTTTCAGCTAACTTTTTCTCTCCCTTTTACATCAATGGCAAAGGTCAACACATTTCTCTTCTTAGCTTCCCCTTTGACATTAATCACACATACACCGACTCTGCAACTCACTTCTCTTCACACTCCCCCTTAGGAGTACACAACATGTTGCATCAACCAAAAACCACTACATCCTACACTTTTCCTTTATTCTCTCATACCCTTTTACACAACTGACAAAGGAAAAAAATTTGCATGTTTACTCTCTTCCCACAAAATGACAACACTTACTCTCCTTGACCGCAACAAACAATAAGGCCAATACTGGCTCCCCTGAGAGGTAGCCACCAACATCAGTCCAAAACAAAGAATGGATCTTGAAATCCATTGGAATAATGCATAACCTTATGCATCTAATTGAAAGGAGGGGAAATAACCCTGAACTTATCTTGGAGATACTCAAAAGTATCCTTAGGAAGAGCCTTTGTGAAGATATTTGCAACTTGATCCTTTGTAGGCACATACTCTAGCTTCGCCTCATTCTCTGCAACCTTCTCTCTCAATAAGTGATACTGGATTGAGATATGCTTTGTCCTTGAATGCATTATCAGATTCTTTGAAATGTTGATAACACTTGTATTATCACAAAAGATAGAAATAGGTTCATCATTTACCACTTTGATATCCTTCAAAATTTTCATCTATAACACTTGTGTGCAACATGATGCTGCAGCAATGTACTCTGCCTCTATAGTAGATAATGACACTGAATCATGCTTCTTGCTAAGCTAAGTCACCAACTTGCTTCCAAGAAAGAAAGCACCACCACTTGTACATTTTTTATCATTCTCACAACTTGCCCAATCTACATCTGTATAGGAACTTAGAGAGAAATTAGCATCCTTTGGATACCACAAACCATGTTCTAGAGTTCCCTTTAATTATCTAAATAGTATTTTTACTACAACCGCATGTGACTCTCTAGGATCTTCTTCAAATCTATCCACAAGACAAACTGTATGCATGATATCCGGTCTAGTAGCAGTTAGGTATAGCAACCCACCAATCATTTATTTGTACTTGCTTTGATCAACCTTAGGAGATTCTTCATTTTTACTCAACTTGCAACCAATAACCATAGGAGTACATACTAGCTTAGAGTCTTCCATTGTAAACTTCTTCAACATTTCCTTAACATACTTCGACCGTGATATGAATATTCCTTTCCCTCTCTGATTAATTTGAAGCCCAAGGAATAAATTCATCTCCCCAAACATAGACATCTCAAACTCTTTCTACATTTTTTTGTAAATCTCCTACACATACCTTCATTTCCTCCAAAGATTATATCATCAATATACATAACCACAATCAATATTTGATCTTTCTCAACCTTAAAATAAAGATTGCTATTTGTGGTACCTTTATTGAATCTTTGATGCAACAAGTATCTGTCCAATCTCGCATACTAAGCGCTAGGAGCTTGTTTGAGTCCATATAATGCCTTCTTCACTCTATAGACCATATTGGGATTATCTAATAACTGAAAGCCTTCTAGTTGTTTAATGTATACCTCTTCTTCCAAATCACCATTTGATAATGAGAACTTCACATCCATCAGATAAAATTTGAAATCTTTATGTGTCGTAAAATCCAAAAACATCCTAATAGCCTCCATCCTAGCCACTGAAGCAAATGTCTCCTCAAAGTCTATTCCTTCTACTTGTTTAGTAGCTTTTACACACAAGTCTTGCCTTGTTCCTTAGAAATTTTCCATTTTCATTCATTTTTTTTTCTTCTGATATACCCACTTAGTTCCAATCAAATTCTTGTTTGATGGTCTTGGGACAAGTTCCCAAGTCCAATTCTTTTCAATCTGCATCAATTCTTCTTCCATAGCCTTGATCCAAAATTCATCTTTGCATGTCTCAATCATTGTTTTAGGTTCAACTTTGGAAAGTAAACATACATTTACTTGTTCTTTTATCATAACATCCTTTCTTCTTGTCAATACACCTCTACTTTTCTCACCAATGATCTAATCTTCAGAATGATTCTTCTGCACATACTTAGGGGTCTTAGGGATCCTTTCCAAAGCTTCTTCTTCTTCAACCTGCATTTCTTTTTCCTTACCATCATCTTTCTCTTCTTCTCTGCAAGATGAATCATCTGATTCATATCCTTCTATCAACACTGAGCTTTTATATAAGTCTTTATCCACTTTGACATTTTCACTTTCAACAATCCTTTTTAGCCTCTTGTTGTAGCACCAATAAGCCTTACTCTTTGTAGAGTATCCAAGGACGATTCCTTCATCAGGTTTAACATCAAAATTTCCTAAGTTTTCTTCATCTCTTCTAATATAGCACTTGCTTCCAAACACTCTGAAATATTTGATATTGGGAGTTCTTCCATACCATAATTTGTAGGGATTCTTTGAACTGATTGTCCTTGCTTGCGCTCTATTAAGTATATACACCGCAGTATGAATTACTTCTCTCTAGTAGACATCCGGTAGATTTGATTGCTTCATCATTGTCCTTGATGCTTCTTGAATAGTCCTATTCTTCCTTTCCACCACTCCATTCTACTGAGGATTCCTAGGAGCTGACAAATGTCTCTTTATTCCATGATCTTCACAAAAATTGTTAAACTCATTGGAGGTGAAATCTCCACCTCTATCGGATCTTAAACATTTGATTTTTATATCCATTTCATTCTCAACCATAGCTTTAAATGCCTTAAAATTAAGTAGAGCTTCTGATTTTTCTTTGAGAAAAGTTACCCAAGTCATTCTAGAGTAATCATCAATCAATAACATGAAATAATTGTCACCTTGAAAACTTCTTGTTCTTGTAGGTCCACAAAGGTTTGTATGCACCAACTTGTAAGGTCCTGTGGTGGAATATTCTTTGACATTGAACATTTTTCCTGTTTGCTTCCCAACTTGACATTCCTTACAAATTGCATTTATAGGCTTTGCAATCTTTGGTAAATCTCTCACAGCTTGAGCAAAGTTGATCCTCACTAGACTATCAAAATTGATGTGACACATTCTTCTATGCCATGACCAACTTTCATTGGTTTGAGTCATAAAGAACATACCATTAGCACCCTTAATTTGATAAACATTTCTATATGTCCTTCCTACAACAACTAGAGTTCCAAACCCTTTCCTGATCTCACAACCACTGTCCTAAAATACAAGATTATATCCTTAACTACACATTTGTCCTACACTTAGAAGATTATGTCGAAGCCCCTTAACATAAAGAACATCATTTGTACTATGCTTTCCATCAAAACTAATTGAACCTTTTCCACATATCTTAGGAGATGTATCATCACCAAAATTAACAAGACCACCTTCAAACTTCTCAAGTTTAACAAACTTACTCTTATCACCTGTCATATGATTTTAGCATCCGCTATCAATAATCTAGTAGTTTTTGTCCTCTCTTGCATGAAAATCAATTGCCATAGTCCCTCTAACATCATGACTTGCTTCCAGAGCAACTTCCTTCATACATCTCTTAGAGTTAGCATAATTAGTTCCAAAATTTAGAGTCATGAATAAGCATTCATCATTTTCATCATCTGGGTAATCAAACTCATCATTAGATATACTAGCATCTTCTTTAACATAATAACTTCTCTTAATTGATTTACCTTTATTCTCCTTAAATTTGTCATTTGAAGCTTTGACTAGACATCTTGAAGCATAATGACTATCTTTCCACAATTGAAACATTTGAAAGGTAACTTACCTCTGTATTTTCTAGTGCCCTTTTTCAATCTCGTCACAAATTTTTCCTATAACTCATAAAACTCATCTGGATTAGATTCCTCATTCTTCTCTGCTTTGCCAATTTTAAAAGCAGTCTCTTTTTCTTGAACCACTTGGACCAAACTCTCTCAATTCAAAAGTAGTTAAAGTACCAAACAATTGATCTCTAGAATAATGATCTAAATTCTGAGCTTCTTCAACAGCATAAACCTTACGACTATATGATTTAGGAAGAGTTCTTAATACCTTCTTTACCACCTCATCTTCTTCAAGTTTTACACCAAGGCCTTGATGGAATTGATAACTTCATCTATTCTATGCATGTAGCCTGTAATATCTTCATCTTCTGTCATCCCTAGGGTTTCAAATTTAGTCTTCAAATTTTGCATCTTTGCTTGCTTGACATTATCATCCCCTTCATAGACACTTTCCAGTTTCTTCCATATTTCTTTAATAGATTTGTAACTCATAACCTTCACAAGTTCTGAATTAGAAAGACTACTCAAGAGAGCATACCTTGCTTTTCCATTGTTCTCATAAGCCTTGATCTCATCATTGGTTGATGGTCCATTTAATTATAGGAATTTTATATCCATCTTCAATTGACTTCCAAACTCCAAACCCTAGGGAAACAAGGAAACCTTCCATCCTGGTCTTCCATAATGCATAATCAGATCCATCAAATAGAGGAGCCTCCTTCTTTTGTGCCATCGGATCTACCTCAAGCGATTAAGCTTTCTTCTAAGGAACCGAGCTTTGATACTAATTATTGAATACACAAGACAACCGAGAGGGGGGTGAATCAGTTGTACATTAAAACATCAAACTCTCATTAACATTCAGATATGCATTAATCTTTAAACCCTTAACAACCTTTAAACACTTATCATGTATTATCAAAATATAAACACAAGAAACAATAATTAAAACACATGAGAACACCATATTTACATGGAAAACCAAAGAAGGGAAAAACCATGGTGAGGATTAGCTCACAATATAAAGTAATTGCAACACTAAATACAATAGGATCACTATTGGAGGGCTCACTACCCAAAAGAAAGAAGGGCTCGCTGCCAATGGCTCATCGCCATATTAGAAAGAAGAAGATAGAAGATTTTTACAATGAGAAATCCATCGTAGAGCAACAAAAATTATCCACCACTACAACTCTACACCATTACTAACCTCCAGCTCACTACTATCAAAAACTTCAGGTACTCTGCAAATGTAGACCCTTATGCTCACTACATTGGAGTCATAGGCATTAAGGTCACACTTCAAATCTCTACATTTGATTAAATTTGAATCTCAACACATCCTTGCATCTACACACTCTTCTTTAATCAATTCACCTTTCCTTTACACCATTCGCAACCTTAGAAACATCTTTCAAGGTCAGCTATGCACCTCAAACATGCAAATTCAAATTAGGTTGGCACCAAAACATTCTTGCTATGGAGAGGAATGAAGGCGGACCACATCACACCTTAACTCATACTCAAATCCACATATACATGTCACACCATGCTTCCACAAACATCGAAGCATATCCGTAATTAGTTTTAACACCCAAGGTCATCTGAACCTATGTTAACACCATTAAACATTTAAGTACATGCTTGCTTAAATCCAAAGATGACTTATAGACCACACAAAATACTTAAACACAATATAGAATATTCCATCACCACAATGAAATCCAACAAATCCTTCACAACATCATAACCTAAAAGATATATTCATTTTGTACACCCAGTTAATATTCTACACACTGTAACTCATGAATCCAACCTTGTAGAGCATCAAAACTCAAAAAAATTAGACTAAAGATAGATATGAACAATATAAGCACTAGATTTGCAAGACCATAAACCAAAACATAGAGAAATGTGGAGCAAAACCATTTCTCCCACACAACACTGCATCATAGTTCACACACTGGTGAACACAACTTCTTCTGCTGAATGATCTAGAACCTGAAACTTTGGATATAACACCTCTGAGCAACTATGATCAACATATCCAAACCACACAAGTAGCTATTCAACCATGAAGAACTAAAAAGAAAAACATTGAATGCTTTTTACCACATTGTTTCCTCTCTTATTCTATTTTTCTCAAAAGTTCTTGGAAACCAAGCACCATAAACACAATCTCAACATTTGGAACACCTTATCGACATCTCAACCACACAAGAGGTTGAATATACGAAAAGACATGTTCATAAAATCAACACTAGAGGTTGAGATCAATGAGACTACTAATGACAACATAATGCAACCAATCAAAGCATCTTCATAGGTTGACATCAATGCAACAACAAAGATCAATTGACATCGATGACAACATAAACTTCCAACACAAAGAACCAAGGAAGATCAAGTGGACGTGGGCATTGGAAGAACTCTATTGAAAGAGAAAAACCAGTAGGGGTGAGGGAGATCAACGATAAAAACAAAAAAGTTGTTGAAGAAGAAAATCCATAGTGAAATAGGTGGTCTTGCACAGTTTAAATGATTTTGTGCCCAAAAATAAAAATATGTCACTTCATCTTGGTTAGAAACAATAAAGCCTCCATCACAAGGTTCAATTTTCCAATAATTGAAAGTGGCCTGTAAAAACCCTAAAATTTCCCCAACTGATAAAATATTATCAACATCCTTTAAAATAATCATCGAGTGTTGGGATTTTATCAAAAATAAAATCCACCAACCAAAATAACACAAAGAGCTAGAAATTTTGTAAAGAAAAATGTTGTAAACTTGGAATGTGTTGTTGCAAAAGAAAATTTCCTTGTATGAAAAATCTAGAAAACTAGATGCAAGAGGGTAATTTTTTCGCAAAGCATTCATATGACATTGTATGATCATACAGATACAAATATACATGATTCAATGCCTTGAAATTTGTGCCTATCAAAATAATGTCTCAAAAAAGTTTACCTTCAATTTTGATGAGCTAATAGTTGATGCTAGGATTTTTGGACCTTCCAAATACAATAGTGAGGTTCGTTTGGGTAGATGGTCCAAAATATCACCCAGGTCCTTATCTCTTTAAAAATGAATAGGGAATTACATATATGGAGCTTTGATACCATGTTGGATTTGATCCATCAATCTTGCATCTCCCAAGGATCACCTACAATCAAACACATGTCATGGAAAGAGAAATAGTAAATCTATGGAGGCCAAGAGTTGATTGATCCAAAAAATAAATGAATCATATTGAATGTACAAGCCTCACAATATGAGAATGATACAACGAATAATCCTTATAAAAGGGAAAAAAAAATTCCTAGAAAATCCTAGGTGAGGATAAAAGGAGATCATGACATGTTTCCTCATCCTACTACTTGAGACATAAAAAAACACATGACCTAAGTAAGCTTAAGTACTAGAGTGAAAATGGACCTAAGTAATTAAAAAATCAATTGGATAAATACCCTTTACTCTAACACTCATCAATGATATTTTCTAACCTCATGTGGGGCAATTTTTCTTTGTGTATTTGGATGATATTCTTATGCTTAGTAAGATTTTGGAGGATCATATTTAGTATGTTCACACTATCTTAAATCTCCTTTGATGACACAAGCTTTAAGCTAAGATGTCCTTTTTTGCTCAAAATCCTATGAAATATATAGGTTATTTTATTGATCAAAATGGGGTATGTGTAAACCCTAAGAAAATGAAAGCTTTAAAAAAATGGCCTATTCCTATCTATGTTTCAAATCTACAAAAAATTCCAAGTAGCATGAACTACTAGAGAAATTTTACTAAGAAATTTTCATATCTTGATCAACAACTTCACCAATTATCCAACCCAAATATTTTTCATGGGATATAATAATAGATGAATCCTATTAACAACTTAAAGAAGTATTATTCTAAAATCAAAATTAGTGCTTCTAGTTCTTCAACAATCATTTGATATTGAGATCGATTTCTCCAAATATGCTTTAGGAATTATTCTTAAACAAAGAGGAACCCCTGTAGCCTATTATTCTAAATGGATATCAACATCCAATATCACTTATAATTTATCTACAATAAAGAGTTTTATATCTTGGTTCAAGCATTAAAGCAATGGAGGCACTGCATTCTCAATAAGGAAATAATTATTCATATTGAATATTAACCACTTATGTTTTTGAATTGGAAATACAATATCCAAGAACAACATCATTTGATATGGGCTTTGTATATTCAATAATTCCACTTTTTCATTAAATATAAATGGGCACTACCAATAATTTTGTTGAATTATTTAGCTAACCTTGATCCAAAGTATTTCATGCCCTAGATGTTAGATTTATTGCATATGAGGATAATAAATGTGAAACATTTTTTGGACCATTTGTTCATGTTCAAAAATATCCTACTATTGCTAACCAAATCTCTTCCTTACACTGCACCATTCAAGATGGGTGGTTTTATAAGTTGAATCAATTTTATGTTCTACCATTTTTTCTTGATTGGTACTAATTAAGGAGGCCTATTCTTCTTCTTTGGGAGATACTTTGGAACCACTAAAACTCTACAACACTTACAATGATATTTATATTAACCCACCATGAGGAAGGAATTAGCTTATTTCATTCAATGATGCTCCCTTTGTATCCAAGCTAAGATTTTTAATGACAAACTTGGTTTATATTAGCCACTTTCTATTCCATCTCAACCATAAGTGTTGAAAGAATGAAGAATATATGTGTTGTCATTGATGCCAATGCTACATGGTGAATATCATAATTTTATGGAGAATATTCTACACAAACAAATTAATTCACAGTTAAGCACTTCTACTATGTGTCTATGTCGACAATTTTTTCTCTTTGTGCCCTTCGTAGATTGGTTTGCATTTCATCGTATGTATAGATCCTTATTTGTGATTCCAATGTGTTGTTTTTAGATGATATCAACACCTAAATCCAAAATTTCAGTTGGAATGGACAATTGGTTCAAAAGTTGCATATGACAGAAGTTTAGTCTATAAGGTTTTGTCAGTTTTCTGTGTAATGGGTATGGCCTATCCTATCGACGCTCCTCCATGAATTTATGCTAGGTCTTGCTATTTTGGGATGATGTTTACAGGTGTCTGTGGTTTTATATTTCTAGTTGGCATGATATTTTGTGATCCACATGTTCTAGATTGGCAATTAGTTGAAGTATTTTGTTTTAGGGCCTATGCCTGGTCGACCTAATATATGTAAAAGGTTATGAAGATTAAAATTGTTGTGTGAATGTAAGAAGGAGCTATTATAGGTCATGTTGACCTATAACACACAAGTTTGTGGCGTGAAGGTAATTTAATTTGAATTGGGTGCCGACAAGGCACGTTTTGCATTTCCTTAGGCATCACCTAATTAGGCCAACCTAATTAGTGTTTTTAATGATGCTTATATATATAGAAGATCATTTTGAGTTTGTGAGTAGAAGAAGAAGATAAAGAAGTGATCTAATTACAAGGAAAAAAGCGAACATTTGTAGAAGTCTAAGAAAAGGTTGTACGAAAGCAATACTGAGCAGTGATCTATATTCTGTATTAGGTGAAGTGTTTTGGGTCAGAATCTTGAGCTCCAAAGGAACTAGATTCAACATATGACAAATGCATTTTTTATCAGTTCAAATCTTGGCTATGTATCCACTTTTCTTATCTTACTTTTTGTTGTGAACAGTGAGTTCACTTGGACAGTGAGCCCTTATGTAATATTTTATGACCGGTCATGCTATATTGTAAGCTAATCCTCATTATGGTTTTTCCCATCTTGGGTTTTCCATGTAAAAATTATGGTGTTCATTTGTTGCATGTGCTATGGGTTTTGTATGCTTTCATTTCTGTTAATTGTTATGTATGCTATGTTAATTGGATGGTTGGTAATTAAATGGTTTTTAGGAATACCGATTCACCCCCCTTCTCAGTATTCTGGGTGTTCAACAATTTCTATCAGAGCCTAGTTCCCCTAAAGGAGCTTAACCGCTTTGGGAAGATCTTGGAATTTGAGCACATGGCTAATAATGGTTGCATACTTGACAAGGATGGCCAAAGTTGTTCTTGAAGATCTTGATAGAGTTGAAGGTGAAAACAAAAATCTGAAAGAAAATCTCAATGAAGCCAATGAATGCATCAAGAAACTGAGAGAGCAAATCAAGAAATTCAGAGAAAGGCATAAGGAAGTTAGTGAAAATTTGAGACAAGCAAATGAAGACATCATCAGATTAAGAGTACAAGTAGAAGAAAAGAAAAGAATTGAGGAATTCCTGAATACTATGGTAAAAAGAAAATTCGATGAGTGCACTAAGCTTGAACAAGAAGTGGTAAATCTGAGAGAAGACTTGGAAAAAGCAAGAATTCATGAAGATAAGTTTAAGACAAGTTCTACAATGCTTGATGAGATAATTGCAAGTTAGAGAGCATCTAAAAATAAAAGTGGTTTGGGACTTGAGATAGGTGAAAGTTAAAAAGTAGAAAAGATCAATGAACCTAAGAAGATCAGAGATAAGAAGAACAATGGCAAGTACTAGAATCAAAGAAATAATGCAAGAAGACCCCCTATCAGACAACCAAATGATCAAAGGTACTCATCTTTGAATGGTATTTATTATTTCTACAACAAGTTTGGTCATAGAGCAATGGAATGTAGAAGTAAAATAAATTAGAATTTTTCATCCTTTACTATTCAATGCTTTACATGCAAGAAGTTTGGACATAGAGCAAGTGAATGTAGAAATCAAATGAGGAATACTTACACCAATGGTAGAATGTTTCAATCTTTCAATGGATATTGTTATACATGTCATGGATTTGAACACAAGGCTAACCAATGCAGATCTCAAATTAATGAAAATAATAACTCTCAGAGAATACTGCATGTCACAATTGTAATAAATTTGAACATATTGCTAGATTTTGCAGGAGAATAAGAAAGAATAATCCTGAAAACAAAAATGATCCAGTCACAAAGATTGATCCAAAAAGAGTAAAGAAGGAAATGGAGAAGATTTGGAGGAAGAAAGAAGAACCTGAGAACAATAAAGAATTAAAAACTACAAACAAATTTGTACCACCCTTTGGTGCAGATAATTCTCTTGAAAATTGAACCTAGGCATTGGCTTAGGGGGAGCAATTACTAAAAATAAAAAAATCCCCTTGCTGATATAAGGTGTCATGGCTCAACACGAAGACATGAGCTAAAGATTGATAGTTTAGATCTTGTGGAGGAAATTCTAGAAGAAAATATGTTTTTGTAGAGCTTTACAGAGTAATTAAGGATTTTCTATTGCACAGTGAAGAGTTTTTATCAGCTTTATTGATTGGTGCATTGAATGCAAATTAGGGCAAAATATTGGACTGTAAGTTTCTAAATTTGGTCTAACTCACTCACTTTTATGCATTTGGAAGCAAATTGAAGTGAATTCAAAGATAGGGAAGCAGAGCATTCAAACCCTAGTTTCAACTAAGCGAAGATAAGGTATTTACCGTTGCCTTAGAATATGTTTTTCAAAGTATTTGAATTATGTAGAGATGGCTACACCTATTTTAGTAAATGTAAGTGAAAAAGGCTCAATTGAAATTCAAGAAGTACCCTATGAAGATATTTGAGGACAACCCGCTCAAAGATTTTTTGAGCATTCCATACAGGGTTTTGCCTATAGAGGACACTAGGACTTTCATTCATGGAAAAATAGAAGAATATAATCATGTGAAACTCATCGACCCCTGGATAAACGAGTTAATTGGAGATGACCACTAGATCTTATGGCAAAGAATTGAATGTTTGGCAACAATTTCCAAACTTTACCTATGATGATGCTCATAAGTTTGTAAAAATGGCATTGAGTAGAGTACATGATTGCTACTTATGGACATACAAGCCTAACATAATATCAAAGGAAGTTATAAGGGAAGTGAAAAAACTTTGTGCTACTAGATGATGTAGATAGGGTGGAGGTAACTCACAAAAACATGAAATGATGACTTTCAACCAAGAATATCCCTCTCACAATGAAGTTCCAATCTATTAGACATCAACTCACCCTCAAGGTTTACAACACTTCAATCTTGGAAATGAACAAAAAACATACATAAGACCCATACAGGTGTTCTTAAACCTCACACAATCACAAATGACTAGCTTTCAAACAACTTTCAAAGATAGATCATTTAAATTCCTCATTTTCACCATCTGCACTTAGCTTGTTCTTGTAGCAATTAGGACTCGGTTTTAGGGACTTTTCTCAAAAACTTCCCAAAACACCTATCAAAAAAATTATGGATTAAGATACCCTTTTACCTATTACATAACATATATCAGAACCAGGGGTGACTCCTTTGGATCAATATTGATTTTCAATAGACTCACCTTGAGAAAGGCTACTCAATTAGCCTTATTTTACAAAGGACCTCCCCTTTAAACTTGTCACCAACTCTCCAAACCTCAAAAAAATCTTATAAATACCTCCAAAAGTCATGAATCTCCAACCATCAAGTCCCTACACACTCACCAAGACCCATTTCTCTCAAACCCTCACTTTTCACAACTTAGACTAGGGCTTATTGATTTAATCATGCCCTGACCACTCACAGACCTGAAACCACTTCAATCCCTCTTAATTATGCCTTCTAAATCTTAATTCATCATTATATTGTGCTGCCTCTTTCATTCACATACATTTCCTTCACAAACCTCCCATTTTCCCTTGTTTTCACCCTCTTCCAACTAGGGTTTGAATCTCTTTCACAAATTTGGTCTCCTCTAACCTCTTAGATCCTCTAAAAACCTTCAAATACACCAAATCTCACATTTTACAAGAGTTTCTAACAATTTCTCTAATCCTTTCTTCAAATCACCAATTCTAACCTTATTCAAATGGCTTATTTACTGAGTTTTTCCACAGGTAGTGTGGAGTTCTCCCTCCAAAAGCTCTCTCAACCTCAAGCCAATCTTCCTAGAACTATTCCTAAACTAACAAGGCCCATTCCACCTAGGTACAATATTTACAAAAGGGTGGAATGGCCTTTTTGACTCATATTTGCCCTTAAACCTCTATGCCCTTGATACAGACCAGTCTTCAAGTATTAACCTTCTATTCACCTAAATATCAATGTAACCCTTAAAGAAAGGATTTAAAACAAGGAGAACACCATGATAAAATAAATTCAAAACATTAAGAAACATAACCCTATTGTACGGACCCGTACATAGGTAGGAATTGCAAAGAAATACAAAAAATAACAAAAAACTGAGTTCTTTTATTGATTTTCCTTCTCCAAAAGTGATTCAACAACCTGCTCGAGCCTCCAAGAGGATTTAAATACATTTTCCAATCTAAAACCAACTTACCAACACCTAAAAATGACCACCAACTACCAAGCCCCTTTACATAGCTTAATTTTGCACTATTTTGACAATTTGTTAACAATAAGTACATCATTGTGCAATTTTTCATCTTTGAACCAACCTAACTCTAAGACCCTCCTAATTACATCAAAAGTGGTCTTATTGGACTTTATTTAACACAAAATGATTCATTCTACCACTAACTCCTAAACCAACCTTCAAATAGTGCATTTTTGCAATTTCATGGTTTTGGGTGCTCTTGCACCATTCACCCTGCCTTAAGAATTCTTCCAAGTCCCTTGGAAGCCTTTATGATTTGAACCTACAATAAAACTTGTGTCTTCAATATATGATGATCCTACTTGTCCTTGTAAATGCTTCATTTTGACCTTGGGTTTAGTTTTTTCCTTGCTCATCAATCTTTTGCTTGTATTATCTCCTTGAACCTGTATCTTCATGCTCAGACCTATACTTACACACCTCAACTAGCTTCTCTCAACATGCTCAACATGTTTATGCAATACCATACTATGTTCTTCACCTTTCATCTTAACCTTGGGTTGTCTTTCATCAACAAAATCATCCTCACAAGGAAGCAACATAAGACCCCCTTCACTCTCTGCCTTCTAACTCTTCTCTTCACAAACTTTCTCAGGTTCCCCATGCTTAGAACCATCTTCATATTAGCATACATTTGCCACACAACCAAATCTGAAAACCAAGGACAATCCAGTGTCCAATCCATATCATTTGCTTTCTTCTCCATCACAATTGGAGACTTCTCAAACTCTTTTTCTGTAGCCTTCCCTTGGCCAACCACTATTAAATTTTCTAGTACTGAGGCCTCACTCATCCATTTTTGTTCAACTTCTTCACCATTCAAGGTGACTGATACTTCTTCACATCCTACACACTCTTTCACAAACTCATCTTTTGTCACTAGCCATTCTCTTTGGCTCACTAACTTCTCTTCTATCTTGACTTGTTCTTCACTCTTGACCTTTGCCAACTCTACACTTTTAGGTTTCTCACTCTTCTTCACTTGCATCAGACTTGTCATCTCAATTGCCTCTATACCTTTTGCCTCATAACTCATTGTATTTGCAATCTTTGCCTTCCTATCACTTTCATCTGCCCTTAAGGGACACATCACTGCCCCAATGATGATCTTCTCACCATCTTCAAGCCCTCCATGGCTTTCCACAATCCTCTCACCTTCCTTGACTGTACCCACTCTCTCTTCCTTCATATTCTTAGTCTTCAAGATTGCTTTGTCATCAGATATTCCATCCTCTTTGTCAACACACACCCACTACAACTCATCTCCTCTGTCATCAGTCTCTCACTGATTTTAGTCTCTTTGTCCCTTCAGTGGATAGTATACCTCCTCAATGAGCCTGCTAGGCCATTCTTTCCTCTCCATTGACAACTCTCCTACACTCTTACCTTTTTCTCTTTGAGGGATCTTTGTCCCAAGTGTTCTTTTTTCAAAAATCTCTATACCTGATCTGTTCTTTGTTGTCTTGACCTCCTTTTCTTGCAATTGTAGAAGCTCTAACCTGCCTTTGTATTCATCACATTATCCATCCTCATCTCTTGCCTTCAAGGTCTTTTCACCTTTGACCTTCACTTTCTTTGTTTCCCTTGTGTCTTCAATCTGCTATGTTTTCCTCAATGCTTCTTCATGATGCTTTACTCTATCCATGGCATCTATGTCATGCCCCTCTATCTCTTTCTTCTTCCCTTGTTCCTTTTGCTCTAAAAATTCTCTTTTTCCACATATGCCTATCCTCCTTTGTGTCCCTTCATCCTGCAAACAACTTAAGGTATACCTTTGCCAGTCCTTTTCAATTTTATACAAATTAAGTCTTCCATCATATATAGAAAACCTATGATATTGCCAATCTCTACCTAGTATCATGTGACAATCTCTTATAGGCATAATATCACATAGTACAACATCTTTATAAGGACTATTGTTCCCTCAACACACATGCCCCATTCAGAACGGGGACCGTCTTTTCTTTTTCCTTTCCAGGTCGTTTTGTCGCTGCCTCATTTTGCATGGCCTGTTTTGGTGTCCCAAGTGGTCAGTGTACCTCCAAAGTCCCATCTTAAAGTGACCGTGTTTTCCCACTCATCTTTGGTTAAGCCCTGAGGATTTTTGGTCTTTCTTTCACAGTTTCCTTCTGCCAACGGCTCTAGGCCTTGCCAGACCCGGCCCTCCGGGCTTCCATTGCCAGGTTTCCCCTAGGGGTTCGCCATTCCCTGAACAGTGGAAGACTCCCACCTTCCCGAACCTCGGGTCTCGAATCGTCAGTTGCTGCCAAGATTTATTATGTGCGAACTTCCGGACTACATTCGTTCCCTCCGGGTCCGGTCTGCTGAGCCACCATTCCTGGATTTCCCTTCGCCCTTTGCCGTTTCCAGTAGTGAAACCTCATCAGTGCTCTGCCCTCTAGAGTCTGAGCACCTTCTTGCCGTCGGTCTTAAAAAGCAAAATCTTTAGCGGCCGTTTCACCACGTCCTTCCAGACCTCAGACCTCGGACCTTCCGCCGTCGTCTGCTATTTTCAAATTCACCAACCAACGGGTCGACCGTACAGGTATTAAATGATGCCATTAATATCAATGGGGAGTATAAATATTAGGCCCCAACCTATCATTTTCACTTGTCAGGATTGCAAAGGAGGTCAAAGCGCTTTCCAGAAGAGATCAACCATTCACTGCTCATAGCCCACTTGTCTGAGATCATCATTGGACCTTCCGTCATCGATCCCACCTCATCTTTTGTCAGGATTTTGAGGTAAGTCCGCTGTTTGTTACATCAATTTTTTTTTTTTTATCATTTTACGTTTAAAGTAACGAACAAAATAAGCTAAAAATGAATCCAATTGATAAAACACACCGAATGCCACAAAACCCACGTTTTGAAATCTTGATAAACCCTCGAATTGACCTCCTAAGATCAAACCGGAATTGAGCTTCACCGCCGCCGTTCATCGCTCAGGGGCGGTCATGTCCTCTGGGCTTGGGTTTTCACTTAGCCATCGAGAATTCACAAAAATGATCTTTCAAAATGATGGATTTCCCTTTCGGGCCCAAACCCTTAGGCCTCCGTCATTCGATCGCCGTTTGGAGGTTTGAAGCTTTGGAGATCGGTCTTCGTTTTGTCTTGTCGGGCCCAAAACCTCAGACTTATGTGTCCAAAATTCCGCTAAGCTTTCACCATTCCCAAATGGCGGAATGACCCTATTTGCTCGATCCCTAAAGCCTGCCTTGCATCTCGTCATCTGACGCTAGACTCTTGGAAATCAACCTTCCGTCATGACCCCGAGTCCCAGTCCGTGGACTTCCGTTGTAGCTCCGCACTTTCATAATGACCATCTAACGATGACCTTCCACCTCCCGGGCCTCGAGCCTTTGTTCGCTGTGAAGAACATACCATCGATCTTTAACGTCCTCGCCTTCACCGGGCTCGAGATCTGGGATTATGTCTTGCCTTCACCGGTTCAAAAGGGGAAAACACACCCTCCTTTCCAACCTTCGGGCTTCGCTCTCCTATTCGCCGAGAGAGACTTCACGTGGAAAGTCAAACATCAAAGCTTGATGCCAGGTCCGGTCCGCTGGGCTGCTCCATCCGGGTTTCTGTTTATGGATTTCCGTTCCGAAACAGCGTGACATCAACAACTTTCCGCCTCTCTGAACCCGAACCACCAGCTATCCTTTAGCCTTCCAGGTCCCGGACCCCAGAGTTCCATCCACGGAACTCCATCTCCCCTAGGCCATTAGAGACAATAAACTGTAGATGACTTTTTGAGCCCGAACCTCTAGGAGCCCCAAAAGTGACCTAAATGACCCCAAATTTGAAAACGAACCTCAACCCACGTGCTCAAATTTGGCCCTTTTCAACATGAGCCCCTTGAACCATCAAAATGTGAAGACGGGAGAAACCACCCAGATTGCCTCGGCCTATTTGCTCCTTTCAAAATAACATTTCTGCCAGGGAATTCCGCCCCTTGGGCCCGAATTGTCTAAAATCCCTTAAAAAAAGTGATTAACGACATCTAAAAGGAAAAGATTTAACTTTCTTAGTTATATGATGTCCACTTTGATTTAGTTCACAGGATTTTGGGCTAATGATAATGTTTTCAAAAGGTTGTACTCATTGTGTCCATGCTCACAGGATATATGGAATTGGGTGCAGGACCCTCGGGGGGAACTGCAGAGAAGGACAAAAGAAAGAAGTCAAGAAAGACTCGTCATGGGAAGGAGGATAAAGACCAGATGAAGTTCCAGTTCTAGGGTGAACCTCTAAGATCAAAAATCACCACAGACTGGAAGGAAATCTCAGACACCAATATCGGCCACGTCGATATTGATGAGTTTACGCAAAGGTTAGAATGCACCCAAAGACTGACAATGCCAGATTAATCAGGCAGAGTGGAATCGCAAAGGATGCAGGCTCCCCCCATCTCTCATTGCCCCTGAGCTAGTCATGGCTTGTCGGCAGGCCTACCAACCCGAAACAAGGACCATCGTTGACAAAGATGGCAATATTCTAACTGATATGTTGGCTGAGGGAATTACAAAGACCTTCCACATTCCTACCTTTGAAGAAATGGAAACGCCCACCATAGAAGAATGCAAAGCGGAATGGGACGACAACCCGATGGGCTGCAAGAGATTGGTAAATCAACATTGGCTCAAGGAGAAAAGGGGCAACACTGTGAAGGTTCCCCAAGAACTCTTCCACAGTGATTTTCATGAGGACTACCATGACCTAGTCACCATGTTGAGCCGGGTAATGGTCCTTCCCACTGCTACATTCTTTCAAGAATGGATGGTATACTTTGTTGAGAAGATCCTCTGTGGAAACGAGGATGTCACCACAAAAGCCTCATTCTACTAGGGAGGTATGATAAGTGACTGCTTCCATGAGCAGTTCATGAACGTAAAGAAGAGCTCCAAATTCTACATGACCTCCTATCCAGTCTATTCATTGGCAGAACAAAGGCAATATAGTGGATTGTTTGTGGCACCCGATGAGGAGCCAGGGCGAAGATTGAAAGTCTACGACAGGCATCCCTAGCTCGAATTCAAAATTTTTAAGAAGGAATACTGCAGGGTCAATGATGGCTTCATTGGTCACATCATCTGATTACTTGGAGGGGATTTTGAGAGGAGAGTCTCTCACAGTGCACAGGCATTCCTAAAGCAGTACGCTTTCCTGTTCCTGCAATTTCCCAAATTCACCTACATTCACGCCTAGGGTTTCACTGAAAGACCAAACAAGCTGCCCCAGTACCCCAATGACTAGATTATACTATTGGAACTCTCCCAGTAGCTGCAACATGTGCACACCATTCTCAACAAAAAACATTTGGTAGGGATCGCTTATCCCTTGACCTTCGGTCAAGGCATGTATAAATTGCAAACTTCCCGGTGTGCTGGGAACTCAGAAAAGGAATTGGCAGAATACCACTTCCAACTACACACTGCTTTCCCACGGATGGACCTGTATGGGCACGTGAGAAAAGCGCTGGGACCAGAGTATGCCTATTTACATCATGTTGAGGATTTTTGGGAAAATTGCTAGGATGACAAAGAGGTGCGGGCCAAGCACTACATGAGGATGACTGCATACTTCGTAAGAAGGGTGCAACTATTCCCCATACCGGATCAAGTTGAAGAAGATGAAAGCACCATCATGGATCCCCGATATAATGTAGTCTCCAATCTACTGCTGCCTGCAATTGATTGGGATGAGCAGGAGGTCTATGACCTCGACATCGTAACTAAACCCATCGTGGCCTGAACTGAAGAATGGGTTAAAAGGCAAGTGGTCCAGCTAAAGCAACAAGGAGTGGTCCTAACATATGAAGGACTCAAAAGTGAGCACAGTGCCACTGAAGATGTCGCCACTACAGTTTCAGTGGGCGAGACATCCAAATCTCCTTCGATCACTAGATCAAAGAAGAGGAAAGGAGCGAAAATGGAGCAATCTCTAGATCCATAGGTATACACAAGGAAGGATTCAGGAGGCTCACCTTCCAAGAAGCCCAAGTGAATAGGGGGCACCATGGAGCAACCTATAATCCAAGAAGGTGAGGAAGAAAGGACAGATCATCTAGAACCTCTTCCGACTCTCCCTGTCTTGACTGCCCCATTGTCTCTCTCCCTAGCCATGGTCGCCACGTCCCCGCTGGCAGTAGATATTTCAGTCCATCTTGCCCCTTCACCTCCCGCTGGGCCCGTAATAGTGATTGACTCCTCCTCTGCCGCGACTACTCCACCTTCCTCCACCACCATGTTGCCTACCATATCACTCCCATTAGCCACAGTAATAGCACCAATGCCTGCTCGCGCATTGCCTAAGGCTTTCTCAAAGCACATGCAAAATCTCCCTTCCGAGCTCTCCCAAATCTTTATGGACCCCACCCTTTAGGCTGCCTTAGCGCAGGTCCTCGCTACTACCACACCCTCACAACCTCCTGCAGGACCACTAGCAATGGAGGCCACGATGCTGATCTCCAAAGAATTGGAGAGGCATGAGCAAGAAGCCTCGAAGCCAATTGAAGAGGAGGACGATGAGTACCATGAACACCTAGAGTATGAACATCGACAAATTGATAGGGTGGCGTACGAAGAGGAAGGAATGGGATCTTCTGAAAGTAGAGATGAGGAGGAGGATGCCAGTGGCAAGGTCATCATACAAACCTTTGATGATGATCCTTAAGAGGAGATGGCTTGAAAGCTGAAACATAATGAAGAAGAGACAAAAAGGTCACCTCCCGGGAAGGAACAGGAGGGCGACAAGACAACAGAAAATGTAGAAACCCTCGCAGGGGAAAAACAACTGGAGATTGTGCCACCTCCTCCTACAGAAGAAGAAGACAAAGAAGAGGACCAGCCCGAGGAATAAATGCACAAGGGTGAACAGATTGAAGAAATAAAGGAAAAGGAAGTGAAGGTAGAAGGAAGTCCCAGAGGGAAATTGATTACTAAACCTCCCGTCAAGCGCCTCACGTTCATCCTAGATTCTGATGAGGAGGAGGGGGACAACACCAAGATGAAAGGTGCACAAATGAAAGTCCGAATGGGGCAGGGCGAGGGCGATTGAGAGCCATTGAAGGGAGAGTCTGCCATGTTCGAGTGGTTGGAGAGGCAACTTGAGAAGGAGACTCCCACTCCTAGGGATCCGAGGGCGAGGCTATCCTAGCCCAAGCACAGATCTCAACCAGAAAAGAGAAAAAGCCTAAAGTTAGATCCAAGATAACAATGGATGCTTTCGGATCTCGAACCGCACAGATAACAACGCCCGTGGTAGGACAAGATGGTGTAAGCTATAATATTTCCACCATCAACTTGGGGACCGCTACTAGAGAGTAGAAGGTGGGACATCTTGAGGAGTCAGTGGCTATGGTGGTGCACCTAATAAAAAAAGACAAGGTCTCGAAGGACGAACTTAAAGCACAGGTGGCAACCTTCACAAATTACATCCAACAATGGTCTTCAGTGGATGACATGCCTACCATGTCCGCGGCTCCACCCCAACTACTGTCCAAAGAACAAATTGACAAATTAGAAAAGAGAAAGAACTTGGACAAGACTACAGAGAGCTGGTTCTGATAGGTCATGTACATTGGGAACATGGGTATCAGCTGGGCTGTTGGGATAGCCAACAAGTTCTTGGATCTACAGCAATCTCTGGAGAGCACGAAGAAGCTCTGCACCGACTTCCTTGCAACATATGATTCCGGCTGTCCAAAGATTGAGGCCATCCTCCGGTTACCAAAGGCCACATGGGAAAAGGAGCTCACATTCAAAAGTGATGACCACCGGCTGATGGACGTGTGGAGGTGGGATTTCGATAATAGAAAGGAGAGGTTGGAACAAATAATGGATAAGGTGGATCCAAACATTGAATGGGTCAAGGAAATTAGGGCAAACTATGCCCAATATTTGAAGTTGATGAGGGAGTATGACATGCCCGCAGTGTAGATGGATCCAGAGAAGATAAAGCCTTATTTTTAGAAAAATATGGAGGACAGGATGTCCAATGAGATAACAATGGAATTCATGAGTTTCACCGCCCGTGCCTTCGCCCAATCGGAGCTGTTTAGGGATCAAGGCGTAAAGTATGATGAAGACTAGAAGAAGCTTGAGGATAATGCAAAAGAATGGAGTTACCAGATGTTGCGGTATGAGATTATTGAGGTGGACAAGCTCTAGCCAGTCATTCTAAAATTCATGGAATATGCAGCTTTAAAGAAGTAGGAGGGAAACCCTATTATCAATGAAGAGCTCCTGAAGGAATAGCTACAACAAAAGAGCAGTCAACAAAAGACAAAATGCTACAATGCTATCACTAAAGGACAAAATAGGGATAAAACAAGAATGTAATTTTAAATTGTAATATAATTGGGGGTAGGTGAAACCCTATTTTGTAATGAATCTTGGCCACATAATGAAAATCAATCTTGGCCATTCATTTAACTTTTTGGGCACTATAAATAGGGGTCCCCTCTCATTTCCAAGGGGAGTTGAGTTGTTGTAAAGGCATGCTGCTGAAATTTATAATGAAAGTATATTGACTTGGTGTATTTTCTAATTTCTCCACATGTTTCATGGTTCAATCTCCATTGTTAGATGCTTTAGTTAGATTCACATTGCTGTTTTAGTTAGTTGTATCCTTGCTTTGATAGATTTTAGTCATGTTGTACTATGATTATAGAAATTTTTGCTGTGTTGATGCCTTCCAGCCCATACTTTTTGTTGTTTGCTGCTGGTAAATGGCCTTGCAAAGTTAGCCTGGGCTAAA
Organism: Sequoia sempervirens; assembly: GCA_007258455.2. Lineage (NCBI taxonomy): Eukaryota > Viridiplantae > Streptophyta > Pinopsida > Cupressales > Cupressaceae > Sequoia > Sequoia sempervirens. The sequence continues at coordinate 85,821 of VDFB02290072.1, forward strand.
ATTTGAATCTGCTCTTTAAATCTTTATCTTTATTCATGCATGTAAATGGTGAATGAATGGAAAAACATTTGCAGACCTTTGAAGATAACATAGATTTCGTGATACTGTAGATTTCTTGGTTAAGTGAAATCCTGTTTGAAGGAAGATGTCCATAGTAGAACCTCCATGATCATTGTTCACTGTTAGTTGCAGATCTAGGAACCTTTCCTTTTCCCTGCTCTTTTCCTTTTTTTTTAAGAAACAACAGGTGCTAAGGTTCATTACACATTGTAAATCCAAACCTAAAGAAAACATCGAAGTTTTAGATTGCTGTTTGAACCTACAACAAAGTGCACTTTGATTCCCATCTTGGAAACTTCGGATCTGAAGACCCACCTCGCATCCAACTACGTAAGTCCGCCCTGTGATTACCAGCAAAATCACATCAAAATCAACTGAGGAGTTCCATGCAAGTCATGACCTAACACCCGAGAGACCTTGGGGAGATTTTCAGCAGCTTGCAGTTAGAGATTTCCTTTCAAGAGAGGTAGTGCACATACGCATTACCTGTGTTGAGAAAGTGTGTAAAAACACCCATCAACAAGGACCAATCTAGAAATCTACAAATGCTTGCTCACTAACCACAATATGCTGACTATCATTTACCCAATATGCCTTGTAAGGTGATTCATGGATTATCCTTGTCAAATGTAACTTTTCAACCATTTCCTCTGAAACAACATTATCCAAGGAACCTGAACCAATCATTACTTTACATACCTTACCTCTGCATTTGCATTTGGTATGGAATATGGATTGTCTTTGCTTCATTTCTGCATGCCTTGCTTGGATTTCTTCAACCTCCTTCATTGATTGCATAATGGCTACTTCCACTCTTTAAATTTCAACTTGCAATAGATCTACTTGCTAGCTTTTATAGCACTCTGATGTAGATAGGGTGGAGGTAACTCACAACAACATGAAACAATGAATTTCAACCAAGAATACCCCTCTCATAATGGAGTTCCAATCTATTAGACATCAACTCACCCTCAAGGTTTACAACCCTTCAATCTTGGAAATGAACACAAAACTTACACAAGACCCATACAGGGGTTCTTAAACCTCACACAATGGAAAATTACTATTTTTCAAACAACTTTCAAAGACAAATCATTTAAATTCCTCATTGTCACCATTTGCACTTAGTTTGTTCTTATAGCAGTTAGGACTCGGTTTTAGGGACTTTTCTCAAAAACTTCCCAAAACACCTATCAAATAAATTGTGGATTAAGATACCCTTTTCCCTGTTACATAACATATATCAGAACCAGGGGTGACTCCTTTGGATCAATATTGATTTTCAATAGAATCACCTTGAGAAAGGCTACTCAATTAGCCCTATTTTACAAAGGACCTCCCCTTTAAGCTTGTCACAAACTCTCCAAACCTCAAAAAAGTCTTATAACTACCTCCAAAACTCCATCAGGTCCCTACACACTCACCAAGACCCATTTATCTCAAACCCTCACTTTTCACAACTTAGACTAGGGCGTATTGATTTACTTAATGCCCTGACCACTCACAAACCTAAAACTAATTCAATCCCTCTTCATTATGCCTTCTCAAGCTTAATTAATCGTTATATTGTGCTGCCTCTTTCATTCACATACACTTCCTTCACAAACCTCCCATTTTCCCTTGTTTTCACCCTCTTCTAACTAGGGTTTGAATCTCTTTCAAAAATTTGGTCTCCTCTAACCTCTCAGATCCTCTAAACACCTTCAAATACATAAAATATTATAGTTTACAAGAGTTTCTAACAAGTTCTCTAATCCTTTCTTCAAATCACCAATTCTAACCTTATTCAAATGGCTTATTTACTGAGTTTTTCCACAGGTAGCGTGGAGTTCTCCCTCCAAAAGAGCTCTCTCAACCTCAAGCCAATCTTCCTAGAACTATTCCTAAACTAACAAGGCCCATTCCACCCAGGTACAGTATTTACAGAAGGGTGGAATGGCCTTTTTGACTCATATTTTCCCTCAAACCTCTATGCTCTTGTTATAGACCAGTCTTCAAGTATCAACCTTCTATTCACCTAAATCTTAGTGTAACCCTTCAAGAAAGGATTTAAAACAATGAGAAAACCATGCTAAAATAAATTCAAAACATTAAGAAACATAAACCTACTGTACAGACCCGTACATAGGCAAAAATTGCAAAGAAATACAAAAAATAACGAAAAACTGAGTTCTTTTATTGATTTTCCTTCTCCAAAAGTGATTCAACAACCTACTTGAGCCTCCAAGAGGCTTTAAATACATTTTCCAATATAAAACCAACTTTCCAATTCCTAAAAATGAACACCAACTACCAAGCCCCTTTACATAGCTTAATTTTGCACTATTTTGACAATTTGTTAATAATAAATACATCATTGTGCAATTTTTCATCTTTGAACCAACCTAACTCTAAGACCCTCCTAATTACATCAAAATTGGTCTTATTGGACCTTATTTAATGCAAAATGATTCATTCTACCACTAACTCCTAGACCAACCTTCAAATAGTGCATTTTTGCAATTTCATGTTTTTGGGTGCTCCTGCACCACTGGACCTATTATCACGAAATCTAGCAGCGCTCATTCCACGGATAACCCCCTATGAAACTTTTCCATTTCATAGTTTTGTGATGTTCAAGCACACAAAACGAGGTGATTTCCAATCCACCTTGAAGTGTGTTCTAATGTCTCAAATAGTTTGTTTGAGCATCCCTGTGCATTCGTCTAGCGAAGACCTTCGAAACGAGTATCTTCGCAAACTCTCATTGAAATTGTGAAAAGTGTAAAAGCTCCAAAAAAAAGTGCTCTAACATTTTGAATTTTTTTTCTAAGTGTCAAAAGTGCAAAGGCGGAGTTTTTCAGTGCCTATGCAGTTAAGTGAAAAGTAAGCTTGGTGCAAAAGCGTTGATTTTCAACACCTTTACACCAAGTCTCCATACTTAGCCATTTTTTAAGCTGGACGATGATTTTTCAATGTTTTGCACGTTTTCCAATTTTCTCCACTTTTTATGCCTTAATTAAATGCACGACTTTTTGTTCTTCTATTTCACTTACAAATCACTTAAAAGTGATTTTAAGTCATTTCTTTTTCATTCTTGTCGCTTCTCTCCCATTCTTCATCAAGCTGGGAACTCTTACGCCACTGCAAACTCGCGTTTCAAGGGATCTCTTTGTTTTTTGAGTTTGGATCTCATGTTTTGCAAGGTAAGTCATTTTTACTCTTCATGGCGTTTCTTCTTTTCCTTCGATTTTGATAAATATCTTAGGTTTTCATTTCTTTCTTGTTCCCACGTTGTTTGTTTTTCATTTCAAATTCTTCTCCTTCATTTTTGTGTCCTTCATTCGCTACCATTTCAAATCCTTCTCTTCTTCCTTTACGTCTCAACATTTTCTCTACTCTTTCAGATGGGGTTTTGTTTTTAATCATTAGTGAATCTGTTTAATACGTCTTTGGTTGAGCACAAGTGTAATGGCCTCCATTTTTCTTTATATTTCTCTCTTTCTTCCACACATGTCTTTCACATGGTGAAATTTTGAATCTATAACATTCAGAAAATGAAGAGGTTTAATTTGTATTTCAAAGTGGCACATAAGTTTAATGGTGTTGAATAAACCCACTCTCCCACTCAAGTTTTTCCCTACACAAAGTAACCTCTTTTCAAAATACCCAAGCACTGAAAAAATCCACCACTCCATTTGCTTTCAAATCTCCAAAAGACAAAGTGACAGGGCCCTATTTTTTAGCGCCTTGACACTTTTCACAAACTTTCCTTTCCAAGTGCAAGGGCGTTGATTTTTAGCGCCCTTACACTTTTAGTAGTTTTTCCTTGAAACTCTTCAAACTTGTTCTCTCTTCGCTACGAACCTCATTCCTTCGCTTCTGCATCATTTTTCATGCCTCGTCACTCATTTCACGGTTGCTCAACATTGTTGCTCGCTTCACACATCCCAATGCTACTTTATTATCTAACGTTTGTTGATTCACCATCTTTGCAGTTCCTTTTTAGATCTCGTTAAGGGATCCTCAAAGTTGCATCTTTTTGATCTAGTTGCTCTCAAATGGTAGCCAAGAATCCCCCATCATCTTCTAAGGCTAAAGGAAAAATGAAATACAAGTACCAAGGTGTCTATCTGCCTATAGTGGTAATTTCAAACGTGGATGAAATAAAGGATACGGAGGCTGGTCATCAAGACCTCGTTGATTTTGTCAAAAGGATTGAGCAAAAGCCTCTTGAAGACTCCCTAAGAGCTATTGTGCATAGTAATCTACATCTAGTGTCCACGTTCACTACTTCTGCACACAATATAGATTTTGTCCTCCAAGTTGCATCCCATTACATCAAGGAAAGCAGAAGTGTGATTGATTCCTGTGGGAAAGAGATATTGAGATTGGACCCTAATTTCTTTGATATTTTTTTTAGAGTCCCATAGATGGAAAAATACACTAAAATTTCAATACAACAAGTGTAGGAAATCTATGACTTAGATCCCAATAAGGCTAAGTACTTGATCAATAGTCAATGGTTGAAAGAACCCAGGTATACTATCTCAAGATGGCCGAAGGGACTTCAAAGAAAATGTCAAGGACATGATTACACTCTTGAGCAAAGTTAATGGATTGCCTGAATCATCTCATTTTCATGAGTGGATGTATGAATACATCTGGATCATAAGGAGACAAAAGGATCATATTGATTAGGGCAAATAGATCAGTGATGAAATTCATGAACAACTGATAAATGTGCCAACCACTTTGAAGTTCTATATGACTTCTTATCTGGTGTATGTTGCAGCTGTGATGAGGCAATTCCCAAGTTTATCTACAAAAGGAAACCGACAGTCTGTACCTATGTACAAATGTTTCTATCAATTGGAGCTAAAGGAAATCCTTCACCATTTCAAAAGGGTCACCGATGCTTTCTTTGCACCTCTGCTTTTCAGTTTTGACCCAACTCTCGAGAAGAAGAGAGTGTTCGACGAGGCCTACAAAGTGGTGAGTAAAGTCAGATGCATATTCTTACAGTTCCCAACTTTCACTTACATAAGGGTAGGATGCTACACTGGGTGCCCTTACATGTTGCCCAGATATTCCTAGGACAAGTGGATACTCATGGAGTTATGTAGACAACTGATTTCAGTTCACAAAGAACGAATGAGGATTCACAAACCAGGATTCAAGTTTCCATTGACGATTGGTAGGTATACCATCAAAAGTGTGAAAAAATCCAAATTGTTCTATGCAGAAATGCAGGTCATGACAATAAGGACCTATAGATACATATTTGATTTTGATTACCAAAATGTAAAAAAGAAGTTAAAAACGAGTCATCAGAACATGTATCACTTTGAAGACATCTGGGTTGATTGCAGAGATGAAGAGGCCATCCGTAAGATGGATTATTGTAGATTAACTGTGCAACAAATCATGGATCTTGGTGCTGCTGACCTACTAAAGGGTTTCACAGACCTTGGTGACATCATGAACGTTGTTTACATTGAACATGAAATCTCCAAAAGACCTTTTCCTGCGATCCAATGGTCCAAGAAGGAAAGTGTCTCCATTAGAGAGAGGATTGCTCCCATATTGGATAACATTGTAGAGGGGTTTCACAAACATGGCTTCGAGATGAAAACTTTTAGGACAAAATCTAAAGGAGAGGAACCTAGAGCAGAAGCTAACCAACAACAGGAACTCTGCATGAAAGATAAACATGCGGCTATTCCCACTTCTTCCTGAAGAGGCCCTAGGATTAAGTTCACTATTGGGAAGAAGGATACATGAGCTGTCCAAGAAGAAGAGACTACAAAATTTGAACCATCTCGATCAAAAGGAAAAGGTCCTATTTCTGAAGAGATAGATTTTGAAGAAGAAGAAAATTCAAGCAATGAATTTGCTGAAGAAGAAGATTCAAAAGAAGCAGACTCTAATGAGGAAGAAGATTCCATAGGATAACAAGAGTTTGAAGATCGAGAAGGTGATCAAGAAGGTGAACAAGAGTCTGAAGAGCAAGGGGGTGATAAACAAGAACTCGGGCATGATGAAGAACAAACTATATCTCCACATGAGAATGTAGTCGAAGATCTTCCCCATACATCATCACCCGTAACTTCAAATGTTCATCACACACATCCTAATCCAAACACTCCTCCACCACCTTTTCCTACATCGCCTCTTCCTACATTTACAATACCCGCAGTGGATGTTTCACAACCCCCTGCAGCATCAACCATACTTGATACTCCCCCATCAGTGACAAGTATACAAACGGTTGATATTTTGTCGAGACCTCCATCATCCATTCCCAACCTGTCATCTCCATCCTATGATATCACTTTAGAAGCTGAATTCAACAGGTTCATGGATGAATCATTCCATGGTCAACTCAATGTGCAAACTATTGGAGCAGTTATGATAGACACTACACCAATTGTCACTATACCAGTTGTTCCTTCAGAAGTGACAGTGACAAGAGAGTTGATAGTCAACCAAGAAGTTCATACCTCCTCTCTTCCCCCTTGGTTGGTATCTCAAGTATCGAAGAAGAAAAATCAAATGATCTCTCCAGAAGAGCTCGATCTTGAAGAGATAGCCCCTTCAAAATCTAAGGGGTAGAAAAAGGTGAAAGTGTATTCAAGGCTTCATGTTGACAAGGCCAGTCATAAGTATGTAAAGATTGGTGTACTGCCTCAAGAGGAAGGGGATGTAAGTATGGAGGACTACACAGTAACAAAAGTCTAGCTTGGCAAGGTCATGTGTGAAAGTGTGAAGGTAGATGCACAGGTAACCTTAGATATACTGGCAGGAAGGCTTGACAAAATGGAACAAGCTCAAAACATGTACAAACAGAAGGTAGAGCATTATGTCACTGTTTTAAGGAGACTTGTAGGATTTTTAAGTAATGCACAACCATTGGTGATGATAAGTGCCAAGGACCCAGCTGCAAAGAATGCTGATAAATTTGCTTCTAAAGGCAGAGTGCTATATGATTTTATTAATAAAATTGTAGAACATGGTTCTTAGATTATAGTTGTTGCGGATGAAAAAGCTACTCAGATAGCCAAGCTGAAATAGAGCTTAATAAGGAATAAAGTGTACTTTCCCAAGAGTGTAGAGAAATGGAAAAATGTTTGTTATTGTGGTCTCAAATGAAACAGGCAAAGCTCAGCAAATTGGTGGAAGTTGGGGTGATCCCCGACAAGGAGAAATATGTAGAAGTAAGAGAATCACTGAAACACCGTATCTAGCTAATCAAATCTCTTACAAAAGATCTCCACCAAGTGTACGAAGATGTTGAAGGGAATCGTGCTATCCTTGAAAAAGGAATTAAGGAGTTACCAGGAAAGCTCCTTGAAGAAAACTGTATCTTCCTTCTGGCCACCTAACTTTCTGAGATCTTCAAAGCAGCCATCATGAAGCAAGTAGAGAGTGCAAAATTTTCAGAAGCATTTATGCATGTTATTTGTGATACATGACTCACTCTTGAAAACCTCAAGACACATCTTGACAGGTGCAAAACGGTTCACTCATCTACCATGAGATCAATCACCAAAATTCACACCATTGTGGATTACACCGTTGGTGCGGATGAGACATTCATGCAGGAGACCAAGAAGAAGTATGAAGACTTGCATGCCCAAGCAAAGAACCATGAAGATTCTTGATCCCAAGTGTTATAATTTTTAATGCTTCCTTTTATGCATCTTGTAAATAGTTTGTGACATCTTAAATGTCTTTTCTGCAAATGTAATTACATTAATATTTGAGATGTAGTTTCATGAAGATGAATTACATTTTGACTTAGTCAAAGTTAGGTGAGATTTTCCTAAATTAGCTCACCTAACTTCCCTAATTTTACTCAACTGATTTCCTAGTTTTACTCTTCCCTCTCCTTTATAAATATGAGGGATTTCTATTGTAATCTTTACCTTTAGTATTTTGTAACGAAGTGCTACCCTTTTTGAAGCAGATTTGTGAAACTTTGTGTTCATGATTGTGAATGAAAAATCTAATCAATAAAGAAGAGAATTGCATACCAGATTTTGCGTTGGAATCGATAATCTTGTGGATTGATCTTGTTGGTAGTGGTTAGTAGATGAGATATGAAGGGATTCAAGTAATTTATGTAAACTTTGTGTTACATTTCTTATTTGAATTTACGTTTATGTTTGGATACTTTTGTTGAAATATCTACAAGACTTTGTGCTTGTAATCGTTCATGTTGTTCGAGGAATTGTTGTATCTAAGAAGACTTTGTGCTTCTAATGCAACAAACGGTACATCTCTCACATATCCATCAGTGAAAAATTTACATAACGACTTTGTGCCTTCGTGAGTTTTCCTCTTTCTTTTATTTGTTTATTATTATCATACCTGGTATCTCTACGCTTTGCTTTGACAAGATAGAGGTATTGGCATTACTGCTTGTTTTTAGTTTAAAGTTATCTTAAATTAGAACTTCCAACCATGAAGCATTGCAAAACATCTTCCCTAAAAAAAGAGAGAAGCATGAATGTGACACACGCCACCCCCATTTTGTAAGTGTAGTGTACATTGTGTAAATACTTAATTAGTTTTACCATAGCTTCTATTAGCAGTAAGAAGGGCACCTTCCCTTTCTGAGAGCAGAGATTATATCTCACATAGCTATGGCTGAAGTCTAGGTTGTGTAATCTATTGAAAAGATGATCACATAATTTTCACCCAATAGGACCTATGTTAGTATTGAAATCTGTAAAGAATAAAGATGTAATGGAGCTGACTGGAGCCACATTCGATCATAGGGCTCTCACAATGGACACTATTCAGAACCCTACAGTAAGGTATGCATAAATGATTATAGGATACAAAATATATTATACCAATAGGGAGAACTCAGTGTCAACTACAACAATCCATGTTGCCTATGAAATGGTGGAAAAAGGTAAGGATTATGATTTGTGTGAATTTCTTCGGCAACAATTGTTTGATAACTTGAAACATACCAAAGATAAGAAATATCCATTCAAGTTAGATTGTCTGGTAGTTTGTTATTTTATTTTTTGAGGGAGCTTCTAGAAAGAATTAATGTCATATGGGATCAAAGAAGACCAGTGTCACATCATATTTTGGAACATTTACATAGACTTGGTGACATGAAAGTTCAAGAAGTGTCTTACTGCATTCTTTGCAGTATTTTAGAGGAGAATGCATGAAAGGGAAATAATCCCTTGCTCCTTAGTAAAAAAATATTGAGATGATATCACATTCTTAGTTTCCACTATTTTTTGCATCGCTAAAGCTGTGGAACCTAGAACAATATGGATTCCTCCAATCAGTTATGAGATGAATGAAGTTGAGGTTGATGGTCTTATTAAAATTATGCTAAACAGTCCTAAGGATCCTACACGATAAATACATGGGACTTATGAAGAAAAATCTATGAAAGTGCACATGGAACTATCAAAACCTGCAAGTAAGAAAAGAGTGAAAAAAGCTGTGAATGAAATTTTCCAAGGATACAGTCTTACAACAAAAGAAATATAGATATTAAGAAAAAGAGTTGTTAAAATAGCAGGTACAACTAATGAGTCCTTTGAACCTAGAAGATATGGTAGGACTACTTCCAATACTTTTGGACCAGCCCCTACCCCTCACAATACTAAGAAAATAGAGACCAGTGCTCTAGTGGCAAAAGAATCATAGTTGAAGAAAAAAAAAAGCTACTTTGGTAGCCTCCTCATCTGCCTCTAAGACAAAAAAAGGGAAGAAGCAAAAATCTCAAAGAGAGAAGGATATGAGTGTGCTCTCTAAAGAAGAAGAAAAAGAAGATGAGGATGAAGAGTCACCATTGACTATGAAAAGAAGCAACATCACTTCAAAGAAATGAAGAATAGAGATAGTTGACTCATTTGAAGAAGAAGAAATTGAGAAAGAAAAGAAAGCCTTTCAGATACATTTGCACAAGGTAAAAGAAAAGAAAGGAAAGAAGCTTGAATCCGATAATCCAAAGAAAAGGAAGAATTCTATTCTCAAGAATCTTTCAAGCCCAATGAGCTTGGATACACTATTTTAGGGTATTCTACATAACAAAATGTTGAAGGAAACTGCTATCATGTATCAGAATGAAAGTGAGGAAAATAGGGTCACCTTAATTGTAGCTATCATCAAATATATTGTCGTTGTTGAAGTGGATATGGAGTATATTAGGAAAAAGGTCCCAAATGATGTATGGAAAGTTTTATTGGAAAAGAGAGAAGGAGCCACTACATTAAAAGAAAAGATCAAATCAGATGTTGTGGAGAAGATTGGATTCTCCCTGTCTAAAGCTACTAAGGCCATAATAGCTCAAGTTTGCAGGAAATAATTCAAATCAAAGTGAAGGATAATGCTTCTCATGGGAACATATCTAAATCAAATTGAGAAAATATAGCAGACCAAAGAGAAGGTTACTAAAATAGCACAAAAGTATGAGATGATTCTTGTTTGTTCCTCTAGCAAGGGACATGTTTCGAAAAATGAAAGTATTGATGATGCAAAAGAAAATTTAGATAATACCCCTCTGGACATAGAATAACCTATGTAATAAAATGATCAATATATGCATAATGCAAAAAGAAAGACTGTGAGTGGAGAGGAAACTACAATTGTTGACTCCCATCTCTCTGGGAAAAATAGTTCAAGACAATCCTAATATATATGTTTCTTCGGCAGATACAAAACATAGCACTAGTGAAGGTAATAAGCATGAAGCAGAAAATGAGCAAAGGTAGACAAATGAGGAAGAAAAAGGTAGAAGTAATGATGAAAATGAAGGAGAGGAACAAAAAAATGAAGAAGATGGGCAAGGTTAAAAAGGAAAAGATGAAGGAGAGGAGGAAGACAAGGACAACGATAAATCTATAAGTCATCTGGTGAAGAAGAGAAAAAGTCAGAAGAAGAAGAAGTTACTAACTCCGAAAAGAATGAAGAAGCTAAGAAATCTGAGTTATCCAACATATCTGGTGAATCCTCCAATGATCCTATAAAGAGTCTACTACCTGGTCATATGTGGTTCCAACTGGTAGTATCTTCACAATTGTTGCAGTTGCCTACTAGTGACTTAAGTAAGATGTTGTCTGAGCATAAGATGCAACTAAGCAATGTGTTAAATGTATTAGCAAGAAAAGACATTCTTCAAATATTTCAAAAGAGTAATGAGTTAATGAAAGAAGCAGTGAAAGTTTTGTTGGAGATCACTCCGGGTACTAATATTGATACTTCATTATCTTCTATGGAGAACTTCAGAGTGCTAGTTTATTCTTTTAAGGAATATGCCTCCGATTTGAAAGGACAAATGGAAGCAGAGGCTATAACAAGGCTTACAGAAAAATGTGCATCAACTCATGCTAAGGTTAAAGAATTCTTGAAAGAGGTACAATACTATGAGGATGAGGTAAAAACTCTGATTGTATACTGCATAGCATGTTCGGAAGCCACACAAAATATAAAAGTTTAAATTAACTCGATTGAGTCTCAGATTGCCAAAGCATCAAGTCCCTATGATATGGCACTAGACATAAAGTATCATACCTGGATTGCTCTAATAAATTTGCATGAGAAATTCCTCACATTGCAAAAATAGAAGGAAAAGATTATCAAAAAACTTGGAAAGCTAAGGGACTTGGTACAATCACAACACATACCTATTTCATGTTCCCTTGCCAGTGCTAATAGGATTTCATAGATAAATTTTAAACCCGGTACTATGGAAGAAGGAGAAGATGCCTTGATGGAGTTTGAGACTTTACATAGGATGCTTGTAGCAGTAAAAAGGAGTTGGGAAGAAGGAAAGCCTACTTGGAAAGCCATGCTACAAAAGCTTGGGTCAACATCTTTGGGTTGACTATTTTTTAATTTTCTAGTTCTCTCATGTTTTTCAGATTTATTTGTACATATGCGGATGTATTAAGAATTTTTGGTTAATTTTTCTAAGGGGGAGTCAATTACTTCAGTACAATTCAGTTTGTACATATGGTTGATACTAGTAATTTTTGTGCACCCTTTTCCCTTGATGTCAAAGGGGGAGAGATGTGTGGAGAAGAATTTTTGGCATAGGTTGCCATCAATGACAAAGGGGGAGATTGTTGAAATAATGAAGAAGATATGTGTTGTCATTAATGCCAATGCTACATGGTGAATATCATAATGGTATGGAGAATATTTTGCATAGATGAATTGATTCATAGTTAAGCACTTCTACTATGTGTCTATGTCAACAATTTTTGCTCTTTGTGCCCTTTGTAGATTGGTTCGCATTTCATCACACGTATAGATCCTTCTTTGTGATTCCAATGTGTTATTTATGGATGATATAAGTGCCTACATTTAGAATTTTAGTTGGACTAGACAATAGGTTCAAAAGTTGCATATGAAAGAAGTTCAGTCTATAAGGTTTTGTCAGTTTTTTGTGTAATGGGTATGTCTTATCCTGTCCATGCTCCTCTACAAATTTGTGCTAGGTCTTGCAATTTTGGGATGATGTTTATAGGTTTTTTTGGTTTGAGATTTCCAGTTGGCATGGCAGTTTGTGATCTGTGTGTTTTGTGATTGGCGATTAGTTGAAGTATTATGTTTTAGGGCCTATGCCTGGCCAACCTAAAATATGTAAAGGGTTGTGAAGATTAAAATTGTGATATGAATGTAAGAAGGAGCTATTATAGGTCCATGTTGACGTATAACACATGAGTTTATGGAGCAAAGGTAATTTAATTTGAATTGGGTGCTGACAAGACACATTTTTCATTTCTTTAGGTGTCATCTAATTAGGCTAACCTAATTAGTGTTTGCAATGATGCTTATATGTATAGAAGATAATTTTGAGTTTGCGACTAGAAGAAGAAGACAAAGCAGTGATCTGACTACAAGCAAAAAAGAAAACATTTACAAAAGTTTGAGAAAAGGTTGTACGAAAGCAATACTGAGCAATGATTTGTATTTTGTATTAGGAAAAGTGTTTTGGGTCAGAATCTTGAGCTTCAAAGGAACTAAATTAAGCATATGATAGATGCATTTTGTATCAGTTCAAATATTGGATGTGTAGCCACTTTTCTTATCTTATTTTTTGTTGTGAGTAGTGAGTTCACTTGGATAGTGAGTCCTCCTGACAATGAGCCCTTATGTAATATTTTATGACCGGTCATACTATATTGTGAGCTAATCCTCACCATGGTTTTTCCCATCTTGGGTTTTCCACATAAAAATTATGTTGTTCATGTGTTGCATGTGCTATGGGTTGTTTATGCTTTCATTTATGTTAATTGCTAAGTATGCTATGTTAATTGGATGGTTGGTAATTAAATGGTCTTTAGGAATACTAATTCACCCCCTTCTTAGTATTCCAAGTGTTCAACAATAAGAATCTATCTTATGGATATTCTTAATGGATTTCCTACCACCTTTAGAAATAATGTTTTTTTTTTATGGTGGTGTGTTAGTTTTAGAAAGGGTCATCATCCTCCCTTGCAATTTTTTTTATTGATTCTCCTAAGCATATTAAATTATTTTTTAGAAATGCATGGTGTTATTTTGGTTTTCCTATTTATATTATTTATGATCATGATTCCATATTTTGATTCACTTTTGGAAGTCACTCTAGTAGCTTTTGTGGTGTTAGCTCTAGTATTCTATAGCTTTTCATCCATTAATAGATGGCCAAACTAAAGTTATCAATCATACTTTAGCTTATTATCTTAGAATATACTATAATAAGAATAAATAATGGATACCTATCTTTATATCATGCAACACAACTATAATTGAGTTACACATGTATCTATGGTCCATTCTCCTTTTGAGGTATGTTATGGATTTAAAGCTCTTGCTCCATATGATTTTCTTGTTGCTCTTCCTCTAGCTTCTTTATCACATAAATAAAAGAAAAAAGTCCAAACTTCTCATTTGGTTCAAAAGAATGCAAATATCAATGCATAGATGTAATAGAATCTTCTAACTTCTCCAATTAAGTATAATGAGATCCATGATAAAAATTTCTCCACTTGCACCTTCTAGGTTGGGGATAAATATCTTTACATCGATAAACAAAAATTAAAGTGTAAACACCATCATAAGTTCAAATCTATTTGCTATGGAACCTTAACCATTACTCAATGAATGATGCAATGCAGAGGGTTCCAAAACTTTCTCACAATCTCAACTTGACTAAACTCAACCTATTCTTGCTTGTTCTTGCAAATTGGACTCATCCTTCACAAAACACTTGGTTCAAAACACCCAAACTGAGATCAAGGCAATAAAACTCTTGTTTAATCCTCAAAGCACTTTAAACAACATCAAAATGACTGACTCAAACCCTATCACCAACTTAAACATCTAAAATATGAGAGCTTCCAAAGTAGACTGTCCTAACCAACCCAATTAGGCTTCTTGTGATCATTCATTCTTACTTACTTGACATGAAAAAAATAAGGGCTCTCTTTAACTATAAAATTAGTTCAATGGCATGCAAAACTCCTCAATCGAACACCCTTCAAATGATTTCATGGCCTTTCAAGATGAAAGATAACAAACTATGCAAATATTGTCCTAACTAGGACTGTCCCCAATCTGCCCTAACAGGATAGTCATCAAACAAAGGACTAATTTTTTTAATTTCACCAAAACCTATTAATAAAGGGATAAAAATACACCTAATCAACTTTTTGAAACAATTTTACCCAAGAAGGACTCACACACCACAATTAAAACTCTTAGAAACTCCACTGTATACTATTTTCCAAACTTTTCCCACAATTTACAGACCTAGGGCATCATTGAATCTGCCCAAAACCAATACCCTCAAACCCTGCAACTTGGAATTATGTTAGAATACTCCTGTAACCCTCTACACACCAATTTATATCAGTTTTCAATTGTGATAATTTAAGAAACACAATTTTGAGTGCTCACTGTTACCCTAGATTAGGGTTTTTACCCACCTGGAGCAATTTTCCTATAACTTTCACAAAATTGTATGGATTCACATGAAACCAAATGCATAATAAAGTAGATTCACAGGTATTTAACTTTAAATTGAGGAGGAGAGTATTTATGCACAATACATGGCCACACAATGCCCTAAAATCAAGAAAATGCTGGTAAATTATCAGAAAATAGAGCATTTCATTGATTTTACCACTCCTACATCATCCCCCTTCCTCGAAGTTTGAGAGGCTTAAAAATGCCTTTATAAACCAAAATCAGTGACTCAAAATGACTCCCTAACTACTTGACTCTTCACATTCCTCTATTTGGCATTTTTTGCATTTTTACAATATTGCTATGACAACATTTTGTCAATTTTTGCAACTTTTACATTATATGCCCAATGAACCCCAAATGACTATGTAGGACCTATTCCAAGCTTAATGTGGCCATTTACACCTTATTACATCATGAGATCATCAATACAAAATCAAAAACCTAAAAATGCCTCATGGAAGCATGTTCTTGCTAGGGTGCTCCTGCACCATACTCCTGATCAAATGAAAACTCCAAGTCCTCTTGGATTGAATGTAGTAACAAGACTGCATCATTAAATTCTCCTCCATGTAGTCTTCTATGCCCTACTTCTTGAAACAAATTTCATCTTCACCTTTGGCTCTAGTTGGTCTATTCCAACTTGTTTCCACTTGTTCTTACCTCCTTGAATCTGCTCCTTCATGCTTTGATGTGTCACAATCTCCCTTTGTCCTTCTTCTATCTTCTGCATCTTGACCTTTAGTTTTTTCCCTATCCAAAGTACTATCACAAGAAGGAAGTGATACATTGTCTCTACCATAATACAACCATGTTTCTTCAACTCATTTTGAATCTTCAAGATCAATTCATCCTTGACCATCTCTGAATCACACTTTGACACCAACTTAGTATCATTTCCTTCTAAGATAAGATCCTTTACCTCTATTGCATGCTCTGCAAAGTCTTTGTATTCTTCATCTATCTTCATGAATTCTTCTTCCACATCTTCAAATTCTTCTTCTTCCTCTATTATCTTCACTTGTCTTCTCCTTTGAAATATCTTCTTAATGGGCCATACAACTTTATTCTTCATTGTCAAGTGCCAATTTAATGCTCTTTTGAGCAACTACTCCATCTCATCTTCATGTCTTCTTATCATCTCTTCCATAGCTTGCCTTTCTCTTATCTCTTTCTCAAACTCTCTTTGCCTCATCTTTTCCTCTTTTCTCTTCCTCTCTTTTTCTGCTTTCTTTTATGAACCCGTTGCTGCAAGTGCCTTCTCAACAAATCCATCTTCTCTTCAAGCAAGTCCCTTTAACCTTGCTTCCAACTTGTCTTCTTTGCCTCACCTAGGTCTCTTCCCTTTTCCTCTACCTAGTCTCTTGGCAATCAGGTTCTTTCCTCAACCTACACAAACACACAAACAAACTCCAAACTCTCTCTTTGCCTAGAACTTCTGAGCTCTGATACCAAAACTGATCAATGTAGGGGGTTCCAAAACTTTCTCACAATCTCAACTTTACTAAACTCAACCTATTCTTTCTTGTTCTTGCAACTTCGACTCATCCTTCCTTCACAAAACACTTGCTTCAAAACACCCAAGTTTGAAATCAAGGAAATAAACCTCTTGTTGAATCCTCAAAGCACTTTAAACAACATCAAATTGACTGACTCAAACCCTATCACCAAATTAAACATCTCAAACATGAGAGCTTCCAAAGTAGACTGTCCTAACCGACCTAATTAGGGTTCTTGTGATCATTCATTCTTACTTACTTGAAATGCAAAAAATAAGGGATCTCTTGAACTCTCAACTTAGTTCAATGGTATGCAAAACTCCTCAATTGAACACCCTTAAAATTATTGCATGCCCTTTCAAGATGGAAGATAACAAACTATGCAAATATTGTCCTAACTAGGACTGTCCCCAATCTGCATTAATAGGACAGTCATGAAACAAAGGACTAAATTTTTTTACTTTCACCAAAACCTATCAATAAAGGGATAAAAATACACCTAAGCAAATTTTTAAAACAATTTTACCCAAGAAGGACTCACACACCATAATCAAAACTCTTAGAAACTCCACTGTACACTGTTTTCTAGACTTTTCCCACAATTTACAGACCTAGGGCATCATTGAATTTTCCCAAAACCAATATCCTCAAACCCTGCAACTTGGAATTCTGTTAGAATAATCTTGTAACCCTCTACACACCAATTTATAGCAGTTTTCAATGGTGAGAATTTAAGAAACATAATTTTGAGTGCTCACTGTTACCCTAGATCAAGGTTTTTACCCACCTGGAGCAATTTTCGTATAACTTTCACAAAATTGTATGGATTCACATGAAACAAAATGAATAATAAAGTATATTCATATGGATTTAACTTTCAATGGATGAGGAGAGGATTTATGCATAGTACATGGCTGTACAATGGCCTGAAATCAAGAAAATGCTAGTAAATTGTAAAAAAATAGAGTATTTCATTGATTTTACCACTCCTACATCATCCCCCTTCCCCTCAAAGTTTGAGAGGATTAAAAATGCCTTTATAAACCAAAACCAATGACTCAAACTAACTCCCTAACTACTTGACTCTTCACGTTCCTCTATTTGGCATTTTTTGCATTTTTATAATATTGCTATGACAACATTTTGTCAATTTTTGCAACTTTTACATTATATGCCCAATGAACCCCAAATGACTATCTAGGACCTATTCCAAGCTTAATGTTACCATTTACACCTTATTACATCATGAGATCATCAATACAAAATCAAAAACCTAAAAATGCCTCATGGAAGCATGTTCTTGCTAGGGTGCTCTTGCACTAATGAATAGAAGATAATGCCTTCAAACTTGATGTCCAATCCTAGCTCAAGATTTATGATGTGGATAATATAAATAAGTTGAAATTGTATGAGACAACTCACTTAAAACAAGAGCACACTTATTCATAATATTCATGCTCAAATTTGTAGGCTCCCAAATCCCAAAGCAAGTCATTTTCTAAGTGTTAGGGGTGTCAAACTCAAGGTAAAAGATCTATGAAACAATCAATTAGGAACAATAATGGACCAATTTTCTATGGTGGGTAATTCTTTCTTTGACTTTAGGATTTGTTATTCCAAGGGGGGTATTTCATAAGGTACTAAATTAAATATAATTTTAGGTAATGAAAACCAACCATACATATTGCATAGAATAGTCCATGTTGTTTGTCACTAAGTAATTATATGTTGATTTGGAAATAAAATGGTTTTGTACCTTCTTGAAGCATATTAATAACCATGTAGAAACTTTTAGTATGTAGAAACTTTTAGTATTTTTATTTGGTAATCGATAATTATACTACACATATCTATAAATGGAAGTAAAAGGTAATAAAAATAACACAATATAAAAGGAAGATTAATTTTAGTGTTTTAAATCTGCTGGTGAGATAGGAGGTTGAGCACAAAGAAGATGGATGGCTTTATCTATAGGGGAAATAGAGTCTCCAATTTTATAATCCAAAGGGGAACATCAAATAAAACTCTTTATGATACCTCAATGAAGATAACAATAAGGACTATAGCTCCAAATTCCACAAGTAAGCTAGGCTCTATGCATGCAAACAAGCAATTATATGAAATTGTAATACATCTAGTTGCATCTAACTTAGCTGTAAGAAAACCTACACATTTCTTGTATTTTTTTGATAAGTGTAGACATCTGAATTTGATCACGTCCATATGATCAAATTCACCTTCATATTCCTCTATCCCGCATCCATGATCATGTTAATTAAATAATTTGATATTTAATTAATATTTGCCTTATCCCTAATATCCCCTAAGGTATTTAATTAATTGAATACCTTATCCCCTTCTTCCCTAAATTAAATAAATAGACCAATTATTTAATTTATTCATTTATCCATTATGAATTAAAATAATTTTTAATTCACCCCCTTTTCTCTCTCTCCTTGTCCCATCCTCCATAATTTCCCTTAATCCTAATTAGTCCACTTAATCCCTAATTAGGGTGTGCACATTCCTAATTAAGATTGGGGTCACATCCTCCATAAAATGCAAGTGGATGCTTAATCAAGATTAACTCACCTAATCCCTCATTTCCACAACCTAAACCAAGGATTTAGCCTGACCTAATCTTATTCCATTTATGGCACTCACCCTTAGCCAACCATATTAATGAATTTCTCCTTTTGGAGAAGTCACCCACATACCCCATTGGAATTTAAAATTCCAATTTATTCAACCAAGGTCTTTTGAGGAATTTTTAATTCCTCACATCCCCCCATAATTTTTTTTAATTCTTTTGTTCTTTCCCCATGAGGATTTTTGAGGAAATTTTTATTCCCCTTTATCCTCTCACCCCATGCCTTTGTACAAATGGACAAGAAAATCCTTTATGAGGAGATCTTGCTCATTCCCAAGGTACTTGCAAGTACCTCCTTGTGGCTCCATGTCACCTCCACCTCACATCTCCTTTCCACATCATCCTCCACATGTCCTTATCTCATGAGTTGAGATGTCTCAATAATTCTCAACCCTGGATCATTTACCCTAGGATTAATCCTATCCCTCCATTCCTTTGAAGGCACTTTTCCTAAATACTTGGAATTTTTTTTCATTTTCAAAAACACAACACTTAGGCAAAACTGGAGCTCTCACACTCTTGCTATCACACCTCCATTTTTGCAACATTTTTAGCTTCATTCTTGCATCCAATCCAACAATTATGTCCACCATTGAATTCTCCATCACATCCTCATCATTTTCATCTTAGTTTCATGCCATTTTGTCAAAGAAAGGAGCACACAAATCATCATCAAAAGGGCCAACCAAAGATCAACTTGAACAAGGTAAGAATTTGTGCTTTTGTTGCTTATTTTGTTTGAATTAAAATAGGCTAATCTTGAGTGTAGGTTTGTGATTTCCTTTTGTGACGTATTTCACTTGTTTGTTTTGCATTTTTAAGTTAGGATTTTACTTGCACACAATACGATATCTTGCAAAATATTTGTAAGGAGTTTTATTTTCTTCCACTTGAAAAACTAGTCAAAATAATGCTTAAATTAACAAATGTGATAAAGACCAATAATATTAAAAAAATGAAAACAATGTGATGGAGACATTCAAAACATGTCAAATTGCACATTTAAAATTTTCCATTTGGATTTGCAGTATGATATTACACCCTATGGGACGAAACCTAAAAAATTACAATATGAAAAATTCTAACACATTGTTGGAAGAAACCCTAATGACTTATAATATCTTATCTTTTGTTTCAAATCTAGAAAAAATTTCCATCCTTTCCATTAAAAAATTGAGAATATATGTCTTTCCATGGCACCAAATGATCATGGAGAAAAATCTAGGGTCATTTGCCATTGCACAGGTCACTCATGCCTAGTTGCAACATCTCCACATTGCCATACACCAAAAACAAATATGTGTACATCAAAAACCATATGTTTTTTATACATATATAATGTATTTGAGGGGTCCACAAGTAATAAGAGTAATTTTAAATCCCACCCCATCTAATTGTGTTTATTCTTAGACCATTAATGGTTTATGGGTCATGTAAGGAGGTAGATAACCTTTTCTCTAGTCACTTATGAGAATTTAAAGAAGAATTGGATATAGTGATTTTAGTGTAAAAGTTAAAACCAAAAAAACTTATGAGATGGAAGATTAGGATACATAAGAGGATAATTGGGAATTGGAACTTAACCATCAAATTAATGGAAAATCAAAACTCTTTTCATCTAATATTGAAATTGTAAGAAAATGTATGCCCTTGGGACGAACAATGGTATTTTGGAAAGAAAATTCTAATGGAGAAGTTGTACAAGTCAGATATGGTCATTAATGGCATCCTAGGAAGGTTTGGGGAGTGGTTGAGGTAAACAAGAATAAATGCAGGAATTTTGTGCAAGAAGGGAGGTCAAGACTAGACATAACAAAGTCTAGAATTCCATTGAAACTCCATATAAGGGTGAAATGAGAAAAGGATGTAATATATAGAAATGTCCAGGATAAAGATGTGAAACTTGACATTTGGATGGGATGTTTGAGAAAAAAATAGATGTTTAGAAGTCAACTTGAACTTCACACAAGAAGAAACTAATAAAAAAGCACTAGAAACTTTGTGTAAATTTAATGTGAAAACTTAGACATTAGGATGATACATTTGAGTGGAAGCCTAGAAATACACCAAAATTCTACACGAAAATTTTAGAGGGAACGTAGGAAAATGTGGAAGGATAGGAGATGTGGAGGTTGAATGTAGGACTAGAGGTGCAAAGTTTCAATGCAAGACTATAGGTGAGAACTATACATGGGGATGCAAGTTTTGAAGTCAATAAAAACTCCACAATTGGATGAAAAGGATGTAGAGAACACCTAGAATCAATGGATGGAAGTGGAGGAGATGGAGGGAAAAAAAAGTCTAGAAGAAACTTGAAATTCCATAAAGAGGGATGAAATAGAAGATAACGCTTGGATGTATAAAAGGAAGATTATAACATTAGGATAATGAAGGGAATTTTAGATTACCATCAAAACTACACAAATTTATAAACTAGGGCAATATGAATTAGAGTAGGGGAATGGGAAAATGTGAGGATTCAATGTGGAAGAAAACATGAGGTTGAGAAGTTGGGACAAATAAACTTTAAAGTATAGATATTTATCAAAATCTTGCAAACTATCAAAATGAAGGAAAAAAGAAGGAAGAAAGGACTCACTAAATCTTATGAAACATTCATGTGGGACTAGTAGTTAGAACAAGAGGTAGGAAAATTGGAAAAAGGCTCTAGTCCACAACTTGATCAAAACTTCAAAAAATACTAGGAACACCCCAAGCTTAAATTTTTTGGATTATTTATAACTTCCAACATCTAGCAGGGATATGGGAGTGATGAGAAATAACACATGTAAATTTTACCAAGGGAAACCCATTTGAATATTTCTCATATTAGTTATATATGATGGGGATAATAAGCCATAATGCACAAGGGGGTTGGGACAAGAAAATTTGTGCACTATTAGATTGAGCTACAACATTGGCTCTATTTTGGGACATGTGCCTCTTGTAGACACATAAATAATCCAATTATTTCTAGGATTTAAACCAAAAGGGGAAAAGAACCAAAACACTTCATCATGACCAACAAGGGTCTTTATTGCACAAGGACATAATACACACAAAATATAATATGTACAAGGAATAACACAAACAAGGTAGAGAGAAGAATATATACATAGGCTCAAAGAGAGTCTCATACCATCAAGAAAAATATTGATTGAGATTCTCCATGCTCCATGAACTCTCCATTTAAACTCTTGAGGTAGAAAGAGCTTGACCACATTTGGTTGCAACTTGATAAGGTCCAACCCATAAGGCTTAAATTTTCTATATTCAACCTTATCTTAAAACCTAATATTTTGCATGAGGACAATGTCCCCAACTTGGAAGTCTCTTTGAATTGCCTTTTTATTAAAAAAATCATTTTTTATACTTTAACAAATTCCTCTCAAGTGAAACTCTTATATTTTATTCAAGTTAATTCAAATTTGTAAGGAAGCTAAGGTAGTGGAACAACTTCTTACACTAATCTTGAGAGGAGAATAATGCAAAAATTTACAGATCTTTACAATAGTTATAAAAACTTAAACATAAATATCATGCATACCACAACACAATGATTTACGTGGGGAAAACACTTTCGAGAGAAAAAACCCACACTCCAAAAGCCACCCAATATATTACTCAGAAATCATAAAGATTACAATATACTTGTAGAGCAAGCTTCTCATAGGAGTATCAACAATAGAGATCTAGAGGCAACACGATCGCTATCAAAATCTCAACATACATCACAATACACAACCGTAATACAATTCCATCATAAAATAGGGTTGTCTTCTAGGGCAAGTCAAGCCAACAAAATATTGACTATTAGATCTAAGACCTAATGATGAATGGTCCAGATTTACAATAATAAAACATACATAAAATTTATCTTTTCGGGGGTGCTACCCTCGAGCCCCCCAGACCCCTCACGGCGGGGTACCCCCCAACCCCCCCATCACTTACGTATTAGTAGTACCTTATGTAATTACAAGGTTGAGACATATTTTCCCAACAAAATCATGCACTCTCAAGGAAATGGCACCATTTTCCTCTCCTTCAATTTGATGCATCATTTTGTACACATGTAACTCAAGATTGATCAAGGAATTTTGGATTTTGTTCCAAAAACTAATTCAAAGGGGATCTTATTAATATCATTTTTGTAAGTTATCTTGTCTACCCAAACAATAAATTTAAGCTTATCGTCTCATCATTTCTTATTTAAATCTAGTGACTTCTTGATGATTGTCATGATCTACTTGTTACTAGATTCAACTTTTCCATTTCCTTGTGGATGATAATAGGAAGAACATTTTAAAATTATCCCATAGTTATAACACATGTAAAAATGATGATAAGATTTAAAACATGCATAATTATCAACAAAAAAAATTGTACGCACACCAAACCTTGTGATTATGTTGTTTAGTGAGAATTGAAGCACCACTTTCGATGTAGCATTTCTAGTAGGCATTGCTTCCACCTATTTGATAAAGTAATTAGTGACTACCAAAATCTATTTATATCTATTTCTTAATCTTTCAACAATATCCCTAATAAAATCAATACCCCATTATTGAAACAGAGCCTCAATTGATATCGATGTGAGGGGGAGTGCACCTACAAACTTATTTCCTAAAAATATCTAGCAAGCATCGCATCTCCTAACAAATTTAGCCACAAATTTGAACAATTTGAGCCACTAGTATCTGTAGTGTTGTAAATTGTCGACCTTGAAAATTTCACACTACATAGACATCGCATTTTTCTTGGATGGACTTAATTATATTAATAATTTATTCATTTCAAGGCTAGATTAAGAAAATATATTAAAATTTCTGACATTCCAACAAATTTGGGAAAAAAAACACCTAGTTAAGGGCGAAGGCACACTTGACCTTGAAGGTGGCATATTTCAAAATTAATTCTTTGGTATTGGTACTTGGAGAATTAAGAGGATCCTAGGTCGGCCTATAATCAAAAATATCAATTGGGATGCATATATAAACAAATTTTATTCTCATTTGAACATTAGAGAGGAAGCATTATTAACAAGAACCTATTATGATAAATCATGCTATTATGAAGATGTATGAGTTATCCTCTACATGATAGCTACAAAAATATATTATGTGTTATGAGTTCTAATCTCTTGCAGGCCTTCAATCAATTCAAGCATCCATCAAATAAACTTTGGTGGAAACTTATGGTGTGAACATAACTTTGACAAGGGTTTCATACCTAAGATAACATTATCCATTTTCATTTGTCATTCCAGTCAATTATTGTTATTTGGCCTCTGCCCAACCTAGGGCATGCCCTATTTATCATCATCATTTTCTGCTCATGGTGGTGGTAAGACAAAGGAATTTTTTTCCTAATCCCTAAATTCAAATAACTTAGTATGTAATTAGGGGGCCCCTCTTTTTTCCAAGTTTCATTAAAGAGGGAGATCAACAAGGTGGATAGATTGACTATCAACCATGAAGGTGAGACAATAAAACCTAGATCTTCTTCTTTTGGGCCTTATAAATGCATTGGAAATGATTTGAAATGATTAACCTAATTGAACTATATGACCTAATAAGATAAATGCAATATTCTAGAAGCACACAAACTGAAACAGTAAATTGTAGGCATATTGGAGAAGTGTCAAATGATGTGCACCTACCATAAAAAGTTGGATTTGACATGCAAAGGAGGACACAAATTCCTAGGGGTGTATTAGTCCTTGATAAGGGGTCCTAAAACTGATTTTGGGGTCCTTTGGTGTTGGATTTGAGCTTCTATTTCCTGGTTGTAGAGTTGTCAAAATGTCATAAGGTAATTTTATAGTTGAGTTTTCATGGCTTGACAACTTTTAGGGCTTTTAATGCAACAATTGACATTTTTCCTTCAATCCTTCAATCCTCTTAAACTTGAAATTTACAAATTCACAAAGAGAGAAAATGTTGGGCCATTTAGAGGCTTGCCTCAATTAAACCCAATGTAAGTGTTTTCACTTCCAAAATGTCAATGCTAATGATAGGAATGATAATCTAAAGGAAGGAATGATGAAATCACATAGTGCTGCAACTCACCACCCTTCAATGGCTTCCTTGAAGGGCTGAAGTCATGCACATCACCTCAAGTAATTGGATATTTCTTGCTTGAATGCTTGAATGCTTTGGAGACCTACAACAGGGATTATCCTTCACAAAACATGAACATGAACACACATAAACTTTGACATGATGTTGGATCTTGAATTGCTGCTATAATGATTTGAAATGCTGCTCTTGACTTTCTCTTAAATGCTATTAATCATAAGTTTTCCAATAGTTTTTATATTTCTCTCTGTTAGATTTGAAATGATGCACTAACTAGGTATTTATATGCAATTGTTCTAATTTCCCAAAAATTAGATCTCAAAAGTTGACACTTAAAATTTGAATTTTGAATATTAAAATAGCACCAATAACATATTAAAATTGGTCCTCGAAAAGATGGGGGGACCCATACGCCCATGGGTGTATGGGTCCTAGACATTTAGTGTTGGGATCAAAACAATAATTGTTTGCATTTATTCAATGCTTGCAATCCTTCAAAAAATAGTAAAAATAGGCTTTGGAATGCATAATTTAGGAAATTAGGAGCTTTATCAGGTCCAATAAATTAAGGGGGAGCAAAACACTTTGTGAAATTATAAAGGGTGACAATTTTTGACACTACATTTAGCCCCCACTTTAGTGAGAGTATGAACTTACACTCAGACTCACACTAAAGTAGAGAAACATATGTCAATAGGGGTTCGATTATCCAAATGTTGAAGAGATAGGATGACTAAGGATCAAAAGAGATTGCCAAGCCCCCAAGATCTAAGATCCCATGGAAAACCAACATAGGCACAAAGGAACACACACATATATGATATGCAACAAGACAACATACACAACTATACAATATCAATATGAAATGCAAAAAGAGGGTATGGAATAACAAGTTGTATTATGCTAGGATCCATACTAAAAGCATTCATGACTCACACTATAGAAAAGTCTGATTTTTTCTAGGTGAATCACAAACAAGAAGGCATATGGGCTGTTGAGGACTATTTTCACTGGGTGATCCCCCAAGACAGGATGAGAAACACACTAGGTCTACTAGGTGTACCCATAACAAGGTGGAAAAAAATGAGAAACACACAAGGTCTAGTGAGGATCATTTTTCACTAGGTGTGTACCCATGTCAACTGTACCAAGAGTTATAATCCCTGATAACTCTGACAAGGTGCCACAAAATGATCAAAATGCTATGCTAATGCTACACTAAGTTCAACTCCTGTGAACAAAGTGAAGCAAAGAAAATGTCAATGTTAATGTAAATGCACCACTAACTCTAGCCTTTGTGAACAAAGTGAAGCAAAAATAATGCCAATGTATGCCCCCACTTTAAAGAAATTTCAAAACACCATGTTGTGTGCAATTAATTTAAAGTAGAAAAATGATAAATGTCACATAACAAAAGATCACAAGAGCTTATTTGGAAAGCCCTATGCCAATGATATGTTTCCAAATAAAGCTTCAACATGATAAAGGGTTGAAACAACATAGGAAGGAACAATGAGGGATCCATGGATATGGGGTTAGTATACATATTTGCTACAGTGATATAATAGAGCTCAGAACTAACATCATTCCCCAAATACTCATGGAACAAAAAATACAATGGAGGAATGACATATAGAGAGAAAAGACAAAAAAACTTTTGGATCAACATGGAGGAGACCTAAATGTCTCAATGCTTTGCATCATCCCCAAAAGGAAAACATGAGATAAAAAGAAGAGACAAAGTTTATGACATATAGAATAATGAAGGTACAAATAGAAGAATGTCACTATAGATTTGCTTCCTTTGTATCCTTGTACCAATAGAGAAACAAGGGTCATTCAAAAAAAATCACAAACATAAAGACATACCAAGCAACACAATAAGGAAGATCAAATCACGTGCAAGCGAACATAAAGAACATATGAAATAAACATAAAGAGTACTGTAAATCATCCACATCCCAATCTTTCTCATCATAAATAGAAGGTGGATAAGTAGCTAAAGGGGCTACAACAAGTGTCATACTAAGAGCATCTCTAGGTGCAACACGTGGTGGGTCACTCTCATCAAGATGATCATCACGATTTCCCCCATCTAAATTCATTTGCTTTGAAAATAAAACATTAAGCTCAATATGTACCTCCTCATCAATTTTAGCAATTTCCTCTTCATCATCCAAATTGATCACAATGGGAGGTTTTATGACAATTGTATTTGAATTTTCTTGTTTCATTTCCTGTTTTGGTTCCATGTCCTATTTTGGTGAAAGTTGTATTTATTCTTGAGTTGTTTTCATAGGTGTTGGGTTATCTTGCAATTTTTTATTCTGTTCTTCCAATTGACGAGTGATAGCATGCTACCTATGTTCTTTAGCATTTCAATTTCTTCTTGCACAGTTTTCAAGTTGTGATGGGGTAGGAGTGGGTAAATATCAACCGTTGGTTTCTTTTCTTCCCATAAAGGAGTAACTGAAGGAACTATCGAGAGTTGGGAAACCACAGTCTCTTTAGGTTTATACACTTGTTTTATCTTTGGAGAAACAAGAGGAATCATGTGACTGTCTCTTAGTCTTTTATAGGAGATGGGTGGAGGAACTGTAGTATATTTACCTTGGTTAGTTGGAAGGGTTTTTGGTTCAAGCATAGTGATTGGATTAAATTGTGGTTGATATTATGGGTAAAACTATCCTTGTAATTCTATCTTGGTTCGGATGTGAATCAATCTTTGGGATTTCCTCAATTTACTCCTCAATGTCAATCTGGGGGCATAAGCTTATGAACAATGTTGCGGCAATCTACCTAAGTGCTGAAACTAATCAACTAAGGGGGATGGATGCATCTAAGAATTGAATTGAAACACAACTTTTAATGTAAGATTCAAATTAATGCACACTTTGCAAATGAATAAAATCCTATCTTTAATCCAACACACACTTCTTAAATTCTCATATAATACTATTCAAACCAGTATCCTAGAATTTTACAATAAACCTTTAATTCTGAATTAAGTTTGATTCTACTATTCCTGCTTCCTGGCAGAAATTGAGAGAAAAATTATAGTAATAGGAACTGTAACAAAAAGTGTGATAGCAAAATAATAAAGTGTACTTTTGAGATGATATGCTATCAACAGTAAATTACAATCTACACAAACCAAATATTTAATTGTCAAATTATTGAAAAATGCATGAATGAGCAAAGAAACTAATCATAACTCTAAATAATCAAATCTACATACAAAAAACTGAATTCCACGTGACTGTAAATAATTAACTTATGTTCAGAAAAGAAATAAACGTGAAATCAAATCACACATTAAATAACCACACTGAAAACTGCAAACAGATCATCAATTGACGTGAGGAGTGGGCCCTGCCTCCTTGGACGATTGATGATAGAAGTGTTAATGTGCTCTTCTAATTCAACTCAATCATACACGCATACAATGGATTTAGAATGATTTTTGAACATCAAGACAATATTATATTAACATCTATATACGAAGTATTTAGGCTTATACATATTTATACTAGAGCAAGCACCGACAAGTTTACATGGTTTTTTTATGGCCTACGACCAACAAACCATTTAAGTTCAATAAACAACAAAACATATGAGTCTGATAAAACTAAAAATCAGCTGCTAGCCAAAAATATAAAATAGTTTTTAAGAAGCATTATCCTCAAAATAAGTATGAACAAAAAAAACTTGATCACTCCTCATCCACATCCTCAACCATCTCTGCAGTTTTCTGATTACTTCCTGCCAAGTCAACCATATATTAGTTAGGGTTTCAACCGACATTGACACTTTCTTAATCATTTTATTTTCCTATTACATTTCATCAAATACCTATACTTATTGTGACAAATAATGATAGGATGGCAATAAATACAAGGGAAAAAGGAAAACAAAGGGTAAAATTATTGGAACACTTTGACCCCCATCACATAGGTTCATTCATAATTGGCAAGGGAGAAGGAACAACCATGGACCTATCATTCTCAGGAATATTGCTAAGAGATAACTGTATTATACACTTTTTCTTAAACTTTTGGTATGACTTGAAAAATAAATCTTCACGAGGCTTTATAGGCTCCATATGTTGAGGCCAAAAGAAATCTAATAAAAAATTTCCATGAGAAGAAAAAGGATTAAACCCACTATGATGCATTGTAAATATCTCATTTGCAAAGGGGAAATTTATGCACTTGTGAATAATTGATGGGGCAACATTCATGGAGCATAGCCATGGGTAGCCTAGCTTCGCAAGAAATTGGTTTGATGATGGGATGATGAAGAATGAGACATCTAATTGTTTTGGTCCAACTTTAAGCGAAAGAGTGATGGAACCTATTGTAGGGCAATAAAAACCATCATGAGTTTTTATCCATGCTTTCGATTATTCATAAGAATATTGATAAAGCTCTTGCACAAGCAAGAATTCCTCAGTGATCACATTCTCTACACATATAGGATCAATGAGTATTCCTTGTGCGGGTTTTTCATTGATACGACCAACAATGTAGAGAGGACCATCATGCACATGTCTAAGTGCATCATTATTAGTGAAAGCAATGTTGGGTAATATGGTGGTTTGGCCCTTACAAGGTTGCACATCTACAAAACCAACCATT
This sequence comes from Sequoia sempervirens, assembly GCA_007258455.2. NCBI lineage: Eukaryota > Viridiplantae > Streptophyta > Pinopsida > Cupressales > Cupressaceae > Sequoia > Sequoia sempervirens. Next base: position 115,717 of record VDFB02290072.1, read on the forward strand.
GTTTGTAGACCATTCTCATTGTTATTGTAATCATTATCCGTGTCGTTAATTGTATCAATATTTATCTCATCATTCTTAACATCACAAGCTTGCACAAATTTGGTTGAATGATTAGGCATTGGACTGGTAAATATTTTCAAATTTTGGTTAGGCGAGGTGATAGAATTATTCCATTTATCGTTAAAACCACCCAATTGAATGTGATTAGAATCAATGAGGTCTTGAACTTGATGTTTAAGACTCATGCAACGTTTTGTATCATGTCCATTTGACATTGATATTGACAAATGGTAGTTGGATTAAAACTTGGAGGTACAAGCTTGGTTGTATCCATAGGTCTAATTGGGGGTAAGCGGTTTAGGTTCTTACTCAAAAGTTGCAACATGATCAAATGGAGGGAATTGGATAGCGGGGTGAACTATCTATCTTTCACTCTAAATTGGTATATGGTTGAACTTATGGCAACAACTTGAGATTCAACATGATTGTTTATTTGAGATGGATTTATCTTTATAAAGTTCTTGTTTTTCTTCTTGAATGGTTGGTAATTGTTTTGGGGTACAAATTTAGATTTTTTAGTATGAGCCGATGAAGATGCTTCTTCATACTGGCTAATCTAATTTTGATAGTCACAAAGAGCCATACACAAATGTATGAAGGATGAAAATTTTATTAATAAGATTATATCCCTTATGTCAAATTGCAAGTTGTCAATAAATACTCTTTGGATATCCACATGAGGAAGAGTAAGATTGATGTATGATAAAATAAACTGATAGTGGCTTATGAAATCTATAACCTTTTTTCTTTGCATGTGCTTGCACCACATTAAATCCAACAGGGAAACTTTAGGACCAATGTTGACTTAGAAATGGTTAAGGAAAGTATCAACAAGATCTTTAAATGAGTGGATTGAGTTATTTGACAATGAACAAAACCATTCCAAGGCCATGTCTTTCAATGACCTAGGTAAAAGTTTAGGCAAGAGCTTATCCTCAAAAATGAAGTCACTACACATAGCGGTATATGATGATATGTGATTGCTAGGGTCCCCTTTACTATTATACTTGTTAAATCAGGGTATCTATATATTTTGTGGGATTTTTGCTTTCAATATTTCAAGTGAAAATGGGATCCTTTTAATGTATTGTGATGGTTGTCCATTTTGGTTTTGGTTCAAAGTTAAGATTTGTTGTTGAAGTGATGTCACGTTTTGCAAAGGTTGGTTTATGATAGAATCATTACTTGACATGTTTGGGAATGTGGTGAATATGGTGGAAGTGTGAATGTGTTAAGTGGGCTACTATGTTGCAAATTTATGAGTGGGGGATGAAATTTTAGGTGTGACATGTGAAGATCCAAAACCATACGAATTTCCAGTGGAGAGACCTATTGTTGGGTTTATACCAATTCTTTATTGTGTCATTGAATCAATAGTTGGATTGGTGCATGTAGGAATATAGGCTATCGTTGTAGGGAGGGAGACTTGAATTCCTCCTTGAATTTGAGTGTATCCCAAAGCTTGAGCATAACTATCCATGGTGGGTACATTATAATCAACTATATGGGCCAAGCTACACAAAATCTTTAATCCATGAGCATCACTAATCAATTTCCTCATGATATCTATCACAAGAACGGAAAGACTAGCCAGAGATTCAGTACTCACATAGTCTTGAAGTCCATCTAAGTCTTTTTCCAATTTTTTCAATTTGTCTTTGGGTTCATGGGCAACCATAGTCTCAACATTTGTAAAGGTGGGTGTTTGTAAGGTTGTCATTAGCATGGTGAAATCAAGAATGGATTCCAAAATGGGTTGAGTATTGAAAAAACTTGTAATTAAAGAGTTAGAAGACTCATGATACACAATGGATGTAAAGCCAACACAGGATGCCATAAGTCTAGAACTATGTCTCATTGAAGTATTGGTAATAGGATACCAAGTCATGAAACACATACAAGTTTCAAAATAATAAGTGTACCCAAGATAAACACTAGACTATTAAATAAACATAATGAACACTTAGAAACAACAATCAAACAACAGAAAAAAATAGGAAACACAGTAACAAATATCTAGGAAAAAGTTTTTCTGTCAAGGAATAGTAGGACAAGGGTGCCCAAGGGCGTTTGAGTCCTAGTCATGGGTTCTAGAAATTCAAAATATGACCGTGTATTAAGCTGTTTAAAGATTCTGATTCTACTTGCAACAGTAAATGATTTACCAGAATTTGCTTAATTTATGACATTTTGATGCAATATTCAAGTATGCAAGAATGTTGAGGATGTTTGAACAAGTTATGAATGCAAATTTGAGATCTGAAATGCAATAATTGATTAATTTTGAAATGAAAATGCCTAGAAATGATAATTTTGATGCAATTTTGAAACACAAAAATGCACTTTTTTTTTCACTTTTATAAACTATATGTAATATGTCTAAAACATGTAATTACTAGTTCTAAAACAAAGATATGCAAGCAGCTACATGCTAAGTAGATAGAGACAGACAACTATGAAAAAATTTGTTGATGCACTTGTACAAGGATAGGGTTACCCAGGGGCATTTGAGTCATTAATAGGGGGTTTGAAAATTGAAAATATGAGTTTTTAAGTTATTGTTTAGGGTTTTTGTTTATGTTTGTAAATAGGTCTGATAGTGACTGCTTTTCTAGAATTTCTGAATGTGTTTCAAACGCAAATGTATGATAATGTGTGAACAAAAATGAATACAATTTTGAATGAAGATTTGATCTAAAATGACTGAAAGAAAGCCTAATACAAGCTATGATGTAACCTATGATGCAATATTTTTTGATTTTTATGACTTTTTATGATGCCAATATGAAACCCTAAATAAAAGATGCAAAAACTTGCAATGAAAAACCTAGATCTAAGATGATTGAATGTAATTTTTAGAAGGTTTATGATGTTAACAGGCCAAGTTCTCCAAAATGAGACAAATGAAAATGTTTTCTTATGGTTCTAATCCCTAGATGCAAAGAACCTAGGATGTAATGAGGGGTTCCCTCTTTTTTCCAAGTTTCATTAAAGAGGGAGATCAACAAGGTGGATAGATTAACTATCAACCACGAAGGTGAGCTAATTAGACCTAGATCTCCTTCTTATGAGCCTTGTAAATGGATTGGAAATGATTTTAAATGATTAACCTAATTGAATTATATGACCTAATAAGATAAATGCAATATTATGGAAGCACATAGACTGAAATAGTAAACTGGAGGTAGATCAAAGAAGTGTTAGATGATGTGCACTTGTCATAAAATTTGGATTTGGCATGTAGAGGAGGATACAAAAGCCTAGGGAAATATGGGTCCCTAATAGGGGGTCCTAAAACTAATTTTGGGGTCCTCTGGTGTAGGATTTTAGCTTTTGTTTTCTAGTTATAGAGTTGTCAGAATGTCGTTAGGTAATTTTGTAGTTGAGTTTTCATGGCTTGATAACTTTAAGTCGTCGAATGCAACAATTGACAATTTTCCTTAATACTTCTTCAATCCTCTTCAACCTAAAATCTACACATTCACAAAGAGAGGAAATGTTGGGCCATTTAGGGGCTTGCCTTAGTCAAACCTCGTGTAAGTGTTTCCACTTCCACAATGTAAATGTTAATGATAGGAATGATAATCAAAAGGAAGGAATGATGAAATCATAAAGTGTTACAACTCACCACCCTTCAATGGATTCCTTGAAGGGTTGAATTCATGCACATCACATCAAGGATTTGGATCTTGCTTGCTTGAATTCTTTGGAGGCCTACAACAAGGGTTAGCCTTCACAAAACATGAACATGAACACACATAAACTTTGACATGATGTTGAATCTTGAATTGCTGTTATAATGCTCTGAAATGCTACTCTTGACTTTCTCTTGAATTTGCTTGATCATAAGTTTGTCAATAGTTTTCTAGATTTCTCTCTATTAGATTTAAAATGATGCATTAACTAGGTATTTATATGCAATTGTTCTAATTTCTTAAAAATTAGATCCCAAAAGCCAACACTTAAAATTTGAATTCTAAATGTTAAAATGCTGCCAACAACATATTAAAAATTGGTCCCTGACAAGATAGGGGGACCATATGCCCATGGGCATATGGGTCTTGGCCCTATCTCTTAGGATAGTTAGTGTCAAGATCAAAACATTAAATGTTTGCATTTATTCAATGCTTGCAATCCTTCATAAAATGGCAACAGTAAAAATAGGGTTTGGAATGCATAATTTAGGAAATTAGGAGTTTAATTAGGTCCAATAAATTAAGGGGGAGCAAAACATAATGTGAAAAATTATTAAGGGTGACAATTTCCGCCACTACAGGTGGAAAAACCAAAACATATTTTGACATTGGAAAGACCATATACAACACAACCTTTCCCCCTCTTTTCATGTGTGCAGGTTGATACATAAGTTTTGTCAACAATAGGTCACAGGAAATACAAAGCAACTTGTAACACATCAATTGAGTATTGAAGATACTAAAAAGCATCCTTTTTGGTCTAGGGCTCTCATGCCCCTAACCCTAAAATTTAGGCTCAACTTTTATGACCAGGTTCCTCTTTGTCTTCATTTCCCAAATTTGTGTATGTTCCATTAGTTTTAATTTTCATTTATGCAATAAGTACAATTTTAGATCTAGGGTTTTATGTCAAATAGGCTTATTAAAACACATCAAATTTCTCCTCTTTACAACTCAAAAGAACCATACCCTAGTATATTGGATCTCCTTTGAGGAAGCTAGCCAATCATCAAACCTTAGTTTGTGTTCTAATGTAGGTCAAGAAAAGAAGTTGATCCTAGTTAATCTACTTGTTGGATCTAGGATCCATTTTTATAGTCAACAGTATCCTACTCTAATCACCTTGTGAGCAGTAGTTTTAGACATAATATTCCCCCCACAAAACCCTTGATGAAATTCATGTTGGGAAAATGTGTCTCAACCTTGCAATTAGATAAGGTACTATTGATACATAAGGTACTATTGATACATAAAGTATTGTTGATACATCCACTATGGGTGGGCACAAGGGGTTTCCCCCCTGTGAGGGGTCCAGAGGGATCATCCCCCCGGTTGGGGGTCTGGGGGTAGTCCAAAGTTATTTGCTAGAACTGTGGTAAACTTGGACATGTTCATAAGGACCAAAAAGAAGAAAAGAGGAAGAAAAAGAAGAAATCTTATTCTAATTCTGAGTTTGAGAAGGAAGATGGTGATGCATTCGTTGAATCTTTAGCAACTCATGTAGGTAATGATGCATGGTTAATTGAATTAGGTGCATCTTTCCATATGACCTTTAATAAAGATTAGTTTTCTAAATATGAAGAATTTGATGGAGGTAAGGTGTACTTGGGTGATGATTCTTATTTAAATATTGTTGGTTGTGAAAAAGTTAAAATCAGGTTTCTTGGTGGTAGAATAAAAAGGACTAATGGTGTATTGCGTATCCCTGCTTTAGCACAAATTTTTTTATCTGTGAGAAAACTAATAGATGCAGGTGTGTAGGTAGTATTTTCTGATGTAGGATGCAAGATGGTCAGAGGTACTATGATGATTGCTAGAGGTGTCAAATATGGCACATTGTATAAGTTCGATGCATGCACTGTTGAGTGTAATAGTACTTCTATGAAAAGAAAGTCCGTGGAAGAAGTAAGTGTTTCACCTTCAACAAATGGTCATGGCTTTTGGGTACCCAAGGGTGCTCTTTCTTCTGAATCAAAGTTACCTTTAGAGAAAACTATGTTATGGCATGAGACACTTGGCCACATTGGAGAAAAGGGTCTAAGTACCTTGAAAAATTAAAACCTTGTTGAAGGTTTGTCTAATTGTAATCTTGAATTTAATTTTTGTGAGCATTGTATTTATGGAAAACAAAACTATGTTCAATTTTACTTGAGTTCTCATAAATCTTGTGGTGTATTAGATCTTATTCATTTTGATGTGTTTGGTCTTGTAGATGTTTCTTCAATTGGTAAATCCACATATTATGTTTCCTTTATTAATGATTACAGTAGAAGGACATGGGTATATTTTCTAAAGAGTAAATATGAAGTTTTCGATTGATTTAAAGAATTTAAAGTAATGGTTAAGTTACATACTAGAAAGAAAATAAATTTTTTGAGGACTAATAATGGCGATGAATTTTGCTCTAATTATTTTGATAAATTCTATAAAGATTTTGGTATTCATAGATAAAAGACAACTCCATATTCTCTACAAAAAAATGGAGTTGCAGAAAGAATGAATAGTACATTGATGAAAAAGGCTAGGAGTATGTTCAGTGGTGCTGGTCTAGAACAAAGGGAGTGAAGCTGCTACCATTGCTTCTTACTTGATTAACAAGTCTCCTACATCATCTCTTGTTGATAAGACACATATAGAGGCATGGTCAGGTCACAAGATTTCATTAATACATCTTAAAGTTTTTGGTTGTGAGGCATATGCACATGTGCCAAAGGAGAAGTGAACAAAGTTTGAGAAAAAGGTTGTGAAATGTATCTTCATTGGATATAGTTATGGTGTGAAAGGATACACTATATGGGATCTTGTTGCACAAAAGGTAATACATATTAGAAGTTTTATTTTTAGAGAAACTAAGCCTTCTTCTATTACATTGTAGTTAGAACAAAGTAAATAGGAAGATGTGATTCAATTTCCTTCTACACCTGAGAAGGTTGAATCGAGGCCCATGGATAGACAAGAAGTTGAGGAGAGCTCATCTAGCTCTAAATCTTCAGATGAGGAGGAAGAACCTCCAAATTAGCTTGTTCGTAGGTCTACAAGGCATAGACAACCACCTGAAAGGTATTCACCAGATGATTGGAGATGTATTTTTTCTTTGAATACTAACATGGATGAACCTAGATCGGTAGAAGAGGTTTTAGGTATGAATGATGGAAAATCTTGGAAGATTGCTATGGATGAAGAAATGACAACTTTGAAAAAAATGATACATGGGATCTTGTACCATTTCCTGAAGGATGAAAACCTATTGGTTACTATTACCAATTTTTTGCCTCAGCTCAATTGGAGGAGCTGGTTGAATGTTATCACATCATAAGGTGGAATTGCAGTTTAAGTTCAATGTTGTTTCACATTATCATTATTATGCATTAAGTAACAGTTATGCATCTTTAAAGGAGAAATAGAGTTTCATAAATTAAGTTTCCAGAATGCCATTCAGATGTTCCAGAAATGACAGAAATGTAGAATTGAACAAATGAGAAAAATAGCATTTGAAATGCTTTCATTTATTTCATAAAAACTCATATTTTACAAGGCTTCATTTGATTTCACAATCATAATGATATTACAACATTGCATGTAAATGCATTTTTCTTTTTAAATGAAAAGCAAAGAATTGAAATAAAAAATCCACACAAGCTATGGATGTAACTGTTACAACATATTGCTAATAGCACATTGCACTACTGAAGATGCATAAAGGAAAACACATAAGTGACGGCATAATCATCATTGCCTAATTATCGATGTTTGATGCTGAATGGTGCACCCTGTCTTCTTGTGCTCCGTCGACCTATAAGAGAAAGAAGGGGTGTCAGTGGCTCCGATTATGATGAAACCTATATGAGGCACCCACAATAGTACTGCCTACTATTAACCATGCATTGGAACAATCAATCCAATCAAGTGTAGTACAAAAGAAATGAGATGAAGGAGAGAAAACAATATCATGATCATCATGTTCTATTTTTTATGCTAACATTGTTTGTTTCCTTGTGTAGATATAGGTAAAATCATGAAGCTGAACACTATTCGAAGACCAAGCATGTGGAGAAAAAGGGGCTCCCACAAGGGATGAGCTCGGCATGCTGCCCTATCCATTTAAATGGGCTGATTTTTAAAGATACATTATCATGTTCATCAAGAGAAATGAAATACAACTGAAAGAGTAAAAACAGATTTATCCATCAAGCAACTAAACCAACTGTGCATTCATAATGATCAGGTTTGTTTTCTGAAGGCTACAGGTGAACAGTGAGTTTAATTCACTAAATGAATTTAGCTGAGTACATTTACATCAGATTTTGCTGCAAGGTTCATGTTTTGTGTTATCTTGCTGATCGTAATCATATATGTCATGTAAGTTTCAGTTCATCAATTCATTCTTTTCGCAGTCAAGGATAGTGAATAGGCATACATTATGCCTTAATGAAGAGTTTTGTTTTGATTTTCATCATGGAAAAGAGCAGATTTTGAAAGCAGTTTGATAAGTGGAACATAAAAATGCATGAAGAGTTCCATGTTGCTCAAAGAGTACAAAGGACAGACAGTGCATTCGAGTGTTGAATGAATTACTAGTTCTAGTTGATTAATAAGTAAATACAACATTATGAGTTGTAATGACTAATGATCATTCCAGAATAATAAGGGAAGAGCAAGCTTTGTCTTTCTAGAAGGAATTCTGAGTTGTCAGTTATGCATATGAATTGGTGAGTAGAGGTGGTTCGTGGTGCTGCAATGATCAATCAAAATCTCTACGAAGTCCAAGAGTAGGAAGCAGAGGACAAGAATTGCTGTGTTAAGGTTGAGGAAAATCAAAAGGACACTGTTGAGTGTACAAAAAAACATGCATGGGTATAGTATATTTAAGAAGTCTTTCTCTTCACAATGGATAAACACAGAATCATGCTGGAAGTAGGAAGTTCAAATGCCTTAGAAGCCTAGTTTATCATGATAAAATGAAGATGTAGGAATTGGAGAGGAGTCAAAGTCAACTTTAATAACAAATGCAAGTATGAGTTTTTAACAACTGAAAGTGTAAAGTGTCAATGGTCGAGTCCCTAAACTGAATATGGATAAATGCACGGATTTCTATTTCTCTCACAAGGATCTTTATTTTCTGAGGACAAATGTCATGACAAATAGCATCAGTAATGCAATGGAGAAGCGTTCTTTTCTTTAAGTACAGGATGCTAAGGAAGTTAAAAGTAAAAACAAATATTCAAGATATTCTTTTGTTACAAAAATTTAGAAAGATCACTGGTTATTTGAGTGGAACCCTTAAGAGTAAATGCAAAGGAGTATACAAAATTTTATCATTTTTCAATAATCCATAAGGGTTTTCCTTTTTTTCAAATAACAAAACAGTTTTTCTATCATTCCAGCTGAATTCTTTGTGTGAATTAACAAGTACCAGTGAAGTTTTATTCTTGGGTTAGGGTTTAGAGTATATAAAAACATGTAGTTTTCATTTCTATTGATACCCAAGTGAGGTCTGTTAAATAAAAGGCAAGAGTAAATGCAAGGAATGGGTGGTCAAGCTCTGCTAGGAAAATAGGAATATGTGCATTTTTCTTTGAATATTTCCAATACCCATGTCATTATTTTGTTTCAGAGGTTCGGAATAAGCCACTGGCTCATTTGGGTCGAGCTCATATGTTATAGATCATAAATAGATTTGTAGTTTTGAATCTCAAATATCCGTTTCCAGGGTTACTTTTAAAATACAGAAAAAGCAATAATTACGGTGACCCATGTGAAGATTTTTTCCCGAGACAATAGTTGAGTCAAAATGTGAATTGTTGTGTTGAGCCAAGTTCTAGAAAACACAGTTCTCTTTAGAAATTTCAAATACCCACATGTGGGTTTGTTTTCAAAGTGCAAGAAATACAATAATGGAGAAAACCCATATGGGTTTTACATAAAACAACAGTAGGAAACAATAAATGCAATTTCTGTGATGAATCGAGCAACAGAAGGGAGAAAGGACAGTTTTATTCAAATTTCCATAATACCCACAAGCAGATTTGTCTTCAGAAAGACATAATGATCAATTTTCTGTTCTGGGTCGAGCCCAAAATCTATTAAACAAAGCTTTCTATGTGTGCATCTGGTGCAGCTTGAACTTGGCCAAAATTCATATACAAAGAGGAGATTCTTTAAGCCTCTGGAGAATAGATGTTTAGCAGAAGGAGATTACCAGTTCGAGGCTCAAAGTGAGCATCCTAGCCGCGGCAAGAGCTTCACAAAACATCCAGAAGCTGAGAGTCGAGCTCCCAATAAAGGTCGAGCTCCAACAATGGTAGGAAACGCACAAAAAATGCAAGACAAAGGCATTTAAAAGGTTGTGTTAGCTGCGGCTATAAAGCCATAATGAAGAAAAGCAAGAAACCGTGGAGCTGTGAGTAGATGGTTTACCTTATGCACAGTTGAAGAAAGCAAAAAAAAAAAGAAACACAAGGTGAGCTCTCTCATAGAGCCTTCGATGGAACCCGAGCTCGTATGAGAAGACCAAGCAGGCCGAATTCACATAAAGTGCAAAGAAAGGTTAGAAAAGAAGCATGACAGGCCACGACCTTTTTCTTTTCTTTTTGGTATTCAATAATGAGTGAAAGAACTTCAATACAAAGCAAACAAAGCTTACCCCAGATGAGTTTTAGTTGACTGATGAACATGGTGAATATTCCTAAGCATACAAGATGCAGATTCAACCATCATGGTGGCGTTATTCTTCCAGACAGAGTTTCCTTCCTTCCAAAGTCACGAGTGTGAAATGAAGTGATAATTAGGGTTTGACCCTATTTTCTCATGCCCTAATTCGAGCATTATCATCATCCAGAATGTTCAATCAAAGCACGTGGTGAATTTCAAATGGGGGTCGAAGTTATAATCTATGCATTATGACTTTATTAAAATATGAGTTTAATACTATATGTTTGGAGGCCGAAATTCAAATGCCTAGGTTGGTCGATATGATAAGTCTTTGAGACTTATTTTGTGCCTTAGTGAAATATTGAAATTTGGATACCTTATGTTATTGTTTTGTGAGAAAATAATAAGGGTGTAATGGTGAATAATTGATGACCTAGAATGTTTTTTGATCGACTATCTATTTAGGTTTTCTGTTTTAATTGATTTTAAAGAAATCAATGGGAATTTTGATGAGAAGAGGAAGATTATGTGTTTTGTTTTTATGATTTTTTGAGAAAATAAAAATATTGTAATGGAGCAATAAGGATCCTTTCTTTTTGCAAAAGATTCTAAATCTTTAATTGCAAAAATTGACAAATTGTGCAAATCTGCATCTTGTAAAGAAAAATCATAAAGCGATATTCTATAAATTGCTTTGTGATTTCTTACTATTTTTAGCAGATTCTTGTTGACTTTTCCTCTTGGTCAGATTTCAGACCTATCTTGGAGAGATAAGTTGTTTTTTGAGCTTTTAAGGAAAGATTAGCCTATTTTTAGAGGCTTGACAGTGTGATCATAAAAGCAGTATGCCTTTTTCTGCTTTTAGGCAGTTTTTGAGATTGTTTGAAGCCTTTTTCCTTGAGATTTTTTCTGAGCTCGGATTAGGGTTTCAGGGGAGCTATGTTTTGATAGAATTAGTCTTTTAGCTCTCCTCTCTCAGTCAGTTCAGATCAGTTTCTTGCTCATACACATTTTTGAGCTTGTAAACCTTTTGGTACTCAGTTTCAGATTCAGGCAAAGACTCTTTCAGTTTTAATAGAATAGCATATTTCTCCTTATCTTTTGTCTCAGATTTTGTAATGGCAATTTGATATATTTGTGTTTTCAAATCAGAATCCTTTTATGTCTTGCTTTTATAGGTTGTGTTCAGAATTACATGTTTTAGGTTGCATGCTGTATTTGTTCTCTAGATCTTCATGCAAATCACTGATGGGATATGTGCCAATAAGATTGTGAGAATTACTATAATAGAGAAGCTGTTATGAGTGGTTGAGTCTGAATTTTTATAAGTTTGGCGAATCATCTGTTAGTCATAGGCTTTATTTTCAAGTTATCTTTTATCCCTTTCCTCGGAGGTTGTTTTAGAATAGAATTCATCATTCAAAGAACCAACTCACTTTGGAGATTCCTCTTTCGTTTAGATCACCCACATTTGAAAGAGGTTTCCATGTTTTAGTAGGTTGCTGAATATTGCATTCAACAGGGTGCAAATCTATTGACAACAGTTACAAATGGGTGTTTAAGAAAAAGATTGGTTTAGATGGAGGTATTGAGAAGTACAAAGCAAGGTTGGTTGCAAAAGGTTACTCTCAAGTTGAGGGTGTTTATTATGGTGAGATATTTTCTCTTGTTGCAAAAATGTCATCTATTAGATTTTTTCTTTCTATTGCTATTGCTTATGATTTATAGGTTGAGTGAATGGATGTGAAAACTACTTTCCTTGATGGTGACTTGGAGGAGGATATTTATATGACACAACCACAACAATATGTGGTGAAAGGTAAAAGTAAATTGGTTTGCAAATTGAAGAAATATTTGTATGGCATAAAACAAAGTCTTAGGATGTGGTACCAAAAATTTGATACATATGTGTTGAGTTTGGGATTTGAGCATTCTAAATCAGATCATTGTGTTTATTATAAAAATGATGGTGATAATTTCCTATTTATTGCATTATATGTTGATGATATGTTATTTATTGGTAAAGGGAAAGGTATGATTTCAAAACTGAAATCTCAACTTGTTGCTAAATTTGAAATGAAAGATCTTGGTGTAGCTAAACACATTCTTGGGATGGAAATTAGAAGAGATAGAGTGAACAGAAAGCTATGGCTTGTCAAAACTAAGTATTTCAATTCAATTTTACAAAGGTTTGGTATGCAGGATTGTAGACCATTGTGTGTTCTTGTTTCAGTTGGAACAAATTTATCTATTTCAGATTGTCCAACATTCCCATCAGATATGGAAGACATGAGTAGAGTGCCTTACCAAAGTGTAGTTGGAAGTTTGATGTATACTATAGTTTGTACAAGACTAGACATTCCCCAAGCAGTGGGAGTTCTTTCTAGATATATGTCTAATCCTGGTAGAGTTCATTGGGATATAGTTAAAAGAGTCTATATATTTGCACGATACCTCAAATTATTCCTTGTGTTATCATAGTAAAATGACTAAAGATGTGATTTCCCTTGATATTCATGGTTATGTGGGTTTAGACTAGGTAGGTGATGTTGATAGAAGGCGTTCCACCAATGCTTATGTGTTTACTTTATTTGGTGGTGCAATTAGTTGGATGAGTAAGCAACAAACTGTGGTTGCTTTGTTCACTACTGAAGCCGATTATATGGAAGCTACTCATGCTTGTAAATAAGCCTAAATAAGCCATTTGGATTAAGAGGTTTTTTTAGATGTTAGAATAAAACAAGGTGCAATGACAATTTTTGGTGATAATCAAAGTGTGATATGCCTAGCTAAAAACCCAACATTTTATGCTAGGACCAAGCACATTGACATACATTATCATTTTGTTAGAGATATGGTCGAAGATGACAGGTAAATATGGTTAAGGTATAGACTTTGATGAATATTGTTGATTCTTTAACTAAGCCTGTGAGCACAAATAAGTTCAGATGGTGTTCAAACTCAATGGGCATTTTAGCCCCCGATAATTAAGAGATGATGTTTATACACCCTCCTGTTGCATTTGCAAGGTGTTTGATAAGTGGGATATTTGTTGGGAAAATGTGTCTCAACCTTGCAATTACATAAGGTACTATTGATACATAAGGTATTGTTGATACATAAAGTATTGTTGATACGTTAATGACGGGAGGCGTGGGGGGGTTTCACCCCGTGAGGGGTCCAAGGGGATCATCCCCTTGGCTGGGGGTTTGGGGGTAGCATGCTTGGCAAGGGCTCGGGGGAAGCGCCTCTGAAAGGAAAATTTTATTTATATTTTATTATTATAAATTTGGACTATTTATCATTAGGTCTTAGATCGGATGGCCAATATTTTATTAGCTTGACTTGACCTAGAAGGAAACCTTATTTTATGAGGGCGTTGTATTACAACTATGTATTGTGATGTATTCTGAGAGTTTGATAGTGGTCATGATGCATCTAGATCTCTTGTTGGTGATACTCCTGTGAGAAGCTTGCTTTGTAAGTATATTGTAATCTCTGTGATTTCTGAATGATGTATTGGGCAACTTTTGGAGTGTGGGGTTTTTCTCCAAAAGGATTTTCCCCACATAAATCATTGTGTCGTGGTATGCATGATATTTATGTTTATTTTTTCTTAAGTTTCTATAACTATTAAATATCTGTAAAATTTTTGCATTATTCTCCTCTCAAGATTAGTGTAGGAAGTTGTTCTGCTACCTTAGCTTCCTTACAATTCATTGACGACTTTAATTGGCTAATCATTATCTAAGCATTTGATGAGCAAGCTATCAAGGTTCCTCCATTTTAATTGGCCTTGTAGTAGCACATACCTTTGGGGTGCCAAATTTAGGGTTCTCTTTTGATGGTCATTCATTCCTAGGGGACAACTTAGGTTTTTCAAATACAAAACAATATCCTTGTACCATGGATCATCATTCAAAAGGAAAGGAAAAGATGTTGAGTCAAAACTTACTTGATGCACTTTTGCTACATCCAAGTTTGCATCTATCATTAACTTGGGAAGACCTTAATATTTGAATATATTAGTGGTATGCACATCCATGACATACTCTTGGATTTGATTGACCCAGCTACATCTTTTCTCATAATATTATTGTTGAATAAAGATATTCCTCACAACAATATGAGCCACATAGGTAGTGATTTTAGATTTAGTGAATCAAGCCTAAAGTTTTTATAGCTATGACAAGAGCATAAGTATGTTTACCATCAATTTAACATTTTTTAATGATTTAATAAAGAAGGTGATTTTTATAACCATCAATATTTTTCATCAATATTCTAAATCAAAAGAATAGTAATAATGTGGAAAGAAGAAAGAGAAAACATTTGAAAAGTTTTTAAAGTAATTTGGGTTTGCTAATATTGATGCCCCATGGAGTGCATCCATAATTTCTATGGAGTTAGTTGCATCCTTATTTTGGCTGGTTAAGTATCCTTTCTTGAGAAATTTGTGATTTCCTTGGTTTCTTAGAAAATTTAGGAACAAACCTCCTAACAAAGTTGACTTATCTAAATAAGGATTGCATTGCTTTAACTATTTTTGGCTAAAGGGATGAGATATATTACCGTACTCTTTCAAGGTCAATCCTTACTCCTTCCTTGGACACTATATACCCAAAGATCTTACCCTCTTCTATGTCAATTATCTAATTTAACAATCCAACAAAGACAATTT
Organism: Sequoia sempervirens; assembly: GCA_007258455.2. NCBI lineage: Eukaryota > Viridiplantae > Streptophyta > Pinopsida > Cupressales > Cupressaceae > Sequoia > Sequoia sempervirens. The sequence continues at coordinate 130,804 of VDFB02290072.1, forward strand.
CTATTTCCCTTTGGAAGATGGTCCCTACTTTCTTAAGTTTGAAAGGCATACTCACATACACAAATGTGACCCATGGAGTTATGAATGTTATTTTTTGGTACTCAAATTATTTAACCATAACCAAATCATACCCTAAATATCCATCCATCATGAACATCAATTATGACCTTGTCACTCTCTACAACAAATGAGCTATGCTAGGAAATGAGTAGTTGTCCTTGAGAGACATTATGTTCAATTATTTAAGTCTAAAAAGCCTAATATCCTCATTCTTCCTTCTTACTAGGACAAGGTTAGATACACAATATGAATATTTTATTGAATTGATTAGACCACCCTCTTTAGCTTCACCTATTCTTTATGCATATAAGGGTCCAATGTGGGGTTTATGGGCCTTTATTTTTGTGTGAATGTGATGCAGGAGCATCCAGTGGTGTAAGGGCAATCTTGCATCACCCAAAAATAGTTAAATTTCAAGTTTCTCAATTTTTAGATGTTTTTACATTTTTTGATACCCTTTTCGTCATAATGAAATTCCCAATTTACAGTTTTTATTTTCTATTACTGGGTTGAAAGATATTGCAGTTTTAGTTTCCTAGATTTGCACCTAAAAATCTTCTGAGTTAGATTTGAGGCACTTAGATTTCCTGGAATGGCCTCGAAACTTGCCAAAATTGGCATAGAAAATTTTGAGCGCGTTATTGACTTCAAGACCTTTCCAACGGTTCAAACGGTTCGCGAATCAGAGTCTCGGATCAAAAGTTATGGCCTCGGGAAGTTGGCGCACTTTCTAGAAGATACAATTGCAAATGTTCTTTTGAAATTTGAACTTCAAGTTGTAATTCTTCAGCGCCAAACCGCCTAAACTCAAATTTTATTGTTGTTTTGGCTCCAAACTAAAGAGGAGCTCTATTTATGGGCGGGTTTCTAATTTTTGGGTAACTTTTTGGGGACAAGGTCGCATATTGCGAAAGGGTGATTCTATAGCTTTCTGTAACTTGCATGTGTTGTAGAACTTGGGGATTTGAGATCCTCTACATGTAAGAAGCTCCATTTTCTGAATAATAAAATTATTCTCT
>VDFB02290072.1:136157-158927 GCA_007258455.2 Sequoia sempervirens
GAAACTTTTCCAACGGTTCAAGCGGTTGCCATCGAGTCAGGATCAAAAGTTATGGCCTTAGAAGTTGGCGCACTTTCTAGAAGATACAATTGCAAATGTTCTTTTGAAATTTGAACTTCATGTTGTAAATTTTTGATGCCAAACTGCCTAAACTCAAATTTGAATGTTGTTTTGGCTCCAAACTAAAGAGAGCTCTATTTATGGGGGGTTTCTAATTTTTGGGTAACTTTTTGGGGACAAGCTCGCATATTGCGAAAGGGTTATTATGTAGCTTTCTGTAACTTGCATGTGTTGTAGAACTTGGGATTTGAGATCCTCTGCATGTAAGAAGCTCCATTTTCTGAATAATAAAATTATTCTCTTGTTTGTGGGTTATTTTCTAAGTCTTGGGCTATGCCCTCATCAAAATGACTTCATTTCAAGATCCAATAGAATGGTGTGTTGGAATAATTCCTCCCTATAATATTCCATCTCATCATATGATGATATAAAACATTTATTTAGTTTCCTCAATAATTTGATCATTATTTTCTTCTATGATAGCTTTAGCCTTTTACCAAGGTAGATTGTTTGAGCAGTCCACACCATCCACATCACTTTACTAGTGGACTCACTTCTTGTCATGTAGCAAGTCTTACTATCAAGCACTCTTTCAAGGTCCATGAGACCCCTCAAAATATTATTGGTTTTGAGTTAAATAATTTCATTTTCAAAGAGGGTTTATTTTCCATCTTCGACCTCTACCATAGGCTACCAATATATGAGTTGATTTTAAAAGTGGTTGACACAATTTAAAAAATCATAAATCTACCTATCATAATTGAATACTTGTTAACTATATATGTCATCAAGAATTATTGGTTTAGTAAGAATGACCACACTATACATGCAATGGGGTGATGTTAAGGAGGCATCAAACTTCAATGCCTTGACAATAAGGGCATCAGTTGTAACATTTTTTAGATTTGTCCAACCACTTGATATCTAAAGCATCAAACATTTCCATATAATCTCACACAACATTCATATACATGTCTAGTCTCGTCTCCTTGGATGCATATGAACCTCTAACTTGAGACACAACCAAATTCGAATAACCACATGCACTTAAACATTTAATTATATACTTGGAGGCTATGGTCAAACCAAGTAGCAATGCCTCATATCTAGTTACATTGTTAGTGCTTTCAAAACTTAATCTAAAGGTAAATTTATAACTTGTGTCATTAGGTGAGACCAAAATAATACTTAAAATGTTACCTTCCTTAGAGCAAGCACCATCAAAATACATGTTAATATTTTTGTGGTATTTGGTCATAAAAGTCATTTAGGAAGTTTCAAAAGGTTTTCTTGGGTCACATTTTAAGTATAGTTCCTAAGAGGCCATAAGTAATATTTTCAAGGCACAAATCATATGAACCATCAAGTATTAGGTGACAAGGAAAAATGGGAAAAAAGAAAAAAATAAACTTTCAATATTCACTAAAACTCCAACACCAACTTTAGAGGGAAAAGATAAAACATTTTATTTTTAAGTTTGTTAAGATTTTGGTTTGCATTTAAGGAGTCTTCCTCCATTTTGTTTTCAAGGAAAACACCTTGATTCCTTGTTCATATCCATGTTGCAAATATCAACTGAAAGGGTATGACACATTGCATCAAAGGAAATGGTGTTGAAGGAATCATCCATCATTCTTGGCATGGAAGATACACCTCACTACCCTATTTATGGCACATTTCAGATGAGAGTTTCATGTTTCTTGGCACATTCCAAGAGGAATTAGAAGTTTATGGACCTTGAAATGAACCATCTCCATGTGTCCATACATCTCCAGGATGAAGGCTACACGTGATTTTAATCTACATTTAACAAGTATTTTATATTATGAAGGATATATCTTTGATCTATTTTGAAATAAGACATAGAGGTGAATATCTTATTGGATAGTATATTTTTATTAATTATTTATGTTTTTACATAAGTTGGGTGCTAGTGGTAGCAATACAAAATCATGAAATAATAAATAATGTTTCTCATACAAAATTTGGCCACTATGGTTGAAAATATATTATAATAGTTAGCAACTTGAAAATGAAGTTTATTGTTCATGATTTAGAGGATAATCATGAAAGAAGTGATGTTAGAGGAGAAGTTATTATTAGACAAAATATATTTTTTTGAATATCTTAGAAATTCTTTGTATACTAGACTATCATGCCTTTAATGTCATGGACAATCATATACCTTAAATAAATCATAAAGACTATTAATAAGGAAAACCATAGTGACAACAATTTCATAAGGGAGTTCTAAGATGTATGAGTTATGTGTGTTCTATAACAAGCATAAACAATGTTTTATGGCATGCATCAACAATTGATTTTGCATTGGGATTGTTGTTTTTAGAAGGTTAGTTTATATGATTTGAAATGGAGATCAAACCAAGGGACAACCTAAAGTCAAACAAAGGGTAGTTAAATAACAATAGGTCATAGTGTTATGTAGATAATGATCTTCAATGTGTGACACTGATGTTCAAATCATAATGTAACAATGAGATTTAAGTAATAGTGGACAATGTTCTACTCCATATAAATTCTGCTACCATCAAAAAGGTAAGGATACTCAAAACCCTACCAAACCCTAAGGCCATCAAGACCCAAGCAAGTGCATATGGGGTTGTAGCAGTGTTCATTATCTTCAAGTATCTACCTACAATAGTGGTGAATGGACTATCAAACTATGGTATAAGTGTTTTGGGATAAGATACGAGTAATGATGCTTAAAGAGGACATTTTCAAGAAGTATGATATTCTTTACGATAGTGTCATTAATATGATAATTAGTGGAGGGTCATGAAACTAAACACAATCATTTCAAACAATAGTAAATCCCTTCAAATATGTGCATAATAGTATACATGATATTGAAGACTCGTGCATTACGGTGCATGACATTGATGAGAAATAAAATCAAATGCAATAGGGAACCAAAGTCACCAAATGATCTATAATGAAGGATGTTTGAAAGAACAACCCACAATAGTAGCTAGAATGATATTGGATGACAATGTTTCAAGGATTTTGTCATGAAGAGGAAATAGTTTATAGGATAATCCATGATAGGATGACATCACCTTATGTACCTGACCATCTATGATTGGTCCTATCTACATATAGGTAATTTGGTGTATGACTGAGTTTTTGGTTGAGGAAAAAATAAGGATACAACAAGAAGAACTTCAAGACTTAGAACCATAGAATAATGATGACAATCTATAGGTTAGCAAGTACCAAGGGTGATCCTTCAAATATGATAAGTCATTATGAAAAGGACAACACTATCAAGTGATAGTTTAAATTTTGCATTCAAAAGGGAAATAGATTGATGTATTTCCTATAAGTAATAGACCGTCAAGAGTACATTAACCCCATCAAGGAATAGTAGTGTTACTACTATCTAAATTTTGAAGGAAATCAATCAAGTGTTAAAATTCCAATAATGATAATGTTGTCCAAATAAATACATGAGACAATGTAAATAAAGTGACAACCATTTATAGTCTATTGAAGGGTAAAAAAGGAAAGTTTAAATAGAATTTCAAAGGAGAGTATAGGATAGTCATCAAGAAGACCAACTATCCAGTGGCAGTCTACAATTAAATGATAGGGCATTTCAAAGGTAGCCATGAAAATACATGTTGATATAATTCTATGTGAGGCTACAAGTAATGGAGGATATGAAGACAATCTACAATGGTAGTGTGGTCATATGAAAATAAATAGAAGGTAGTTTACCCGAGAACAATCAACTTGCTATTAAGAAGCTATGAACACATGAGTAAAATGGTATGATAGCTATATGATAGTATTAAAAGGGTCAAAAAGGTAATGTGCCATTAAAAGGTAGTCAAAAGAGACATGTGGAACTAATCCATCATAAGGCTATCATAGTATAATCATAGGGACACAGTCCAAGGGGAAAGTATAAGAGGTTTCTCATAACCCTAAGGGTTTAACAAATATTATTCTAAATGATACAACTCCATTTTTAACCCCATGTTCTTTCTAAAAAAAGTCACAAGAGTTTAGGGTGATTGGGTATGTCCTAAAAAGTGTAGGATAACCCTCATGAAGACTGTAAACATGTATGCAAATGAAAAGAGACAGAGAATTAAATAGAAATGGTATTAATAAAAGAAGGAATAATAGTTGAAAATCATGAAGAGTTCCTCACAAAGCAATATGACAATATTTAAAGAATGTGAAATTATATGATAGTAAAAAAAGGTAAATAATATGGACCACTCATAACACAAGTGAAAAGATCATATATATTTCAATGACCACATGACAATAAATATGCTACTTAAATCATCACAAGCTATAGATACAATGCTAAAAGATGAATGAATGGAGTACAAACAAGATGCCAGGAGATAAAGGGTAGTCTATAGAGATAGAAAACTTCCTAATGACATTATCAAAAGGAAAACTTCATCTATGGATGGTATATGTTCTTGGTGTTAAGTGACATGAAAGAGTTCAAAGGACAACATAAAAAGATATAAGATAGTGGTGGAAAAGTGTCAAGTATGCAAAATGCATATGATGACAATCCTATGAACTAAGGGATAATCCTATGAGAATGATAGCCTATAGAATAATAAGGTGAGGTGGTAACATTGTGATATGTGCTCAATGACACTATTTTCAACCTGTGCATGATAGTGTGAAAGGTGATATTAAAAACTAATGGAATCGATTCTTATAATTGGTTAATGGACCATTGTTTGAAAATTTTGAGACAATAAAGACCCATGCACAACTATCCAAACATGAGGAAGTCTTAATGGATAAGTTGAATTAGGATCCATAACGAAGCCTCCAAACAAATATTGAAATACTAACATAAGAAGACCTTACCCCACACCTTCAAGAGGTCAAAAGCATTAGGAAGAGTGGAAACAAGTCCTATCATCATGCTAGTGGTAGTGTTAAGGAAATAATGAGTAGTTAGGAGACAAATATCAACGAAACACACTTGTAACAGACAGTTTGAGTAGTTGCAAGTATATTGGAGCCCTTGTAGGAGAATGAAAAGGTGAAGAAGTTGAAAATTAAAGGATTCAACCTTATCCAATGCCTTGTTGGAGCAGTTTCAACAGCCAAACAAGAAAGTTGACCTTTCTAGTGCCCAAGGAAGTTAGCAATTTTCAAGGAAAACTTCATTTATTATAAAAAACATGTCCTATTTTCCATTCTTTTGTTAAGATATGCAAGGTACGCCTAGTGAAGGCTAGGAAAAACATTGTATATAAAATAATTCATTATAATTCATGAAGATTAGGAGCTATCAAGACTTGGTACTCTTTTTTTGAGAGAATTTTGTAATTAGACAAACTTATACTTGATCAACTTTTGCTTAATAGGTTTTGCCCCTGGTGGCAAAGACAAGTGATGCATTACTAAATCTAGATCAAGTCCCGAAATGTCTGCATAGGACCACATAAAGTTGACTTGTCTTTCCTTGTAAAACTATATATGCTCTATTCTCTCTTCAGGTGTTAATGATTTTGCTAGATGGATTATCCTTGGTTTTTCTTCTGTGCCCAAATTTGCTGGTACGGTCTTCTCCACAAACATAGATGATTTTTCATGATATAGTGCTAGGGGAAGTGTGTCAAGCCTTCCATCCTTAGGTGCCTCAGAGAGGTTTTCACCCTTGGATACGTCCGTTATTTTTACTTTTTTTGGGTCTAATAGTGCCGTAGAACAATTTTCACTTGAAGACCTATTTATATTTTCAATAATTTTGCAACTGAAAGGCTTGAAACCTTCCCCAAAGTAAGCCGCACTGTTGAGTTCTATGGTGATTTATGATCCTCAAGAGGTGTATCTTCTTGTGCTCCCATAAATTTTATGATTTCCTCATCATTTTGAAATACATTTGTTGTGCCTATAGCACACATGCCCCATTTAGAATGGGGACCCTCTCTTTTCTCCTTGCCGGGTCATTTTTGCCTTCGCCTCATTTTGTGTACCCCTTATTTTTTAGTCCTAAATGGTCAAGGACTCTTAGAAGAATCACCTTGAGTTGACCAAGTTTCACCACTTTTGAAATTTGCAAGTCCCTGGCCTCCGCGAAGTTCCCTTGGTAGTTTTCCCTTAAGTTTCAAAACTGCCATTCTTTGGGCCTTGCAGGTCCACCCATGCAAGCCGCTATGTGCAAAATTCCGTGACATCTTTGCTGTCTGAATGACTGAATCGAGACGTCCCCCCACCATGTGGAGCCTGCATAATCCTTCGCCGTTGTCTCTGCCAACTTGCCAGACGACCGACCCTTGACTGCCGTCCACTTTGTGGACCCCGCCATTCTCGCCTATGTCATTTGAAATGCCTTTTCACCAACCTTAGCCGCCACTATACCAGCATTGATGACAAGCATTAAAGGCACAAAAATCTATAAATAGGCATTTTGAAGTTTCATTTTCACCTATCATAAGTTTAAAAAACCCGTCAGAGCTCACCAATGATCACCACCCTTGTGCCCATAGGACTTCATCGCTGCCTGAGCATCATTTTCTATAGTTTCTTTATGCTACTTATCAAATTCTCTAGGTTAGTTGTCGAGCGGCCTCCATGTTGTGAAGTTCTCTTTAATTTCCACAAAATTATCAAATTCTGAAGGAGGGGAACTTAAAATCTAGCTAGATGTCCAAGTGACGAGCAAAACCCATGTCATCAAAACTAAAAATCCCCTCAAAATTGGCCACAAATTTCATGCAAAACCTTCATCTCCCACGACCATTCTTGAGCCAAGGAAATCATACCTTGCAGCTCCGCATTATGCCTAGTGCCATTTCTGTGTTCCTCAAAATGAAAAACTTGAAAAAAACCATCATCTCCTTCGGGCCCGCTCGTGTGGGTGGACACTTGCATCTTGCCGTCACTATTGAGAGATAAACAAAATCACAAGTTAAAACAATGACTCTTCACTCTACCGGATCCGAAAGTGTGGACTTCCATCTACGGACTGTTCTTCACAATGTGCCTTGAACAAACGATAAACCTGGCTTGGTCCTCTACCCACGGATCCTGCTATCACCATGATTATCTATTTAACTTAAACACCAAACCTCGTTGCAGGCTGCCTAATGTGGATTTTTTCTACCCTTTCGCTATCGCTTAAAACAACTATTCAAAAACTATGAAACCTTGGCATTTTTCTGACATTTGGGCCCCACCCCAACTATTGCCGTCTGATCCCCTATGTTAAAAGGTGACTAAGTGCTAGCTCCTCGACGGATTGCCCATTGCGGACTTCTATTTGCGGGATTTTGTTAGGTGATTTCCATTCTAAACAACCCTAGTCAACCGTCCTTCTGCCTCCCAGAGTCTGCACTCACTGCCTCCACTGCTAAGCCCGAAACGAAAAATGGTTAAGTGTAGCGATCTTGCAGACTGCCTCATGTGGGCGGCCGCTTGTAGAACTTCATCCCGCTCTTGTCGCTTTAAACGACCAGCCACCTTCGTCGGTCTGCTATGCAAGGCTTGACCCTATTACTTCCCTTTGGTCATTTTCCAACAAATGAATAATGCTCATGCCTCCTGCAGGTCCAATGATGTGGGCCACCCTCAGTGGACCGCCGTCCTCCTCCTGTTGTTTCCAAATGGAAATTGACCAACATCCTTTCGTGCCTCCTGACCTGCACCCAAATAAAGCTGTCTAGAATCCAAAGAGCAATCTTCCGTCCTCCAAGACCACAGGTCCCGCATTGTGGGGTGCCGCCTTGCGAGAGCTGTTTTCAAATGGTAGAGCTTGAAACAATCGGGAGACTCCCTGCATCCGCATACCTTGAAATCACAAACCTAAATGATGAACTTAATGCCTTCAGAGCTTTGAAATTGATTTGAATCATGTGCTCAAATGATGTAACCTACCGATGGGCCCCTCCTCATGATCAAAATATTAACGTGGGTGGAACCATGCGGGCCGCCATCCCCTGATCGCCATCCCTTTGCAACTACCTTCATACGAGTGCTAGCCCAGGGAAGTCCAGACCCTTGGGCCTGCATTGCCATAACTTCCTCAAACAAATGGCTAATAGGACCCTTGAATAGTGAATTTCTTGATCTAACATCATTTTTGCAGGATTTTGCTAACATTTCTCATGTTTACACTCGAATGTGCTTACTACTCCCTTGTTTGCTGGATATATGGAACCAGCTGTAGGGCCTTTAGAGGCTTCCATAGAGAAAGAAAAGGGAAAGAAACCTGCCAAAGCACCAAAAGAAAAAGACGACAAGGACCAAATGAAGTACAAGTTCTAGGGAAAGGAATTCAAATCAAAAGTCACTACAAATTGGGACAAGATCTTAGACACTAACTTGGGGCACATCGACATCGATGAATTTAAGTGAGTTATTGTCAACCCCACCATAGAGAATGCCAGAAGAATTAGAAGAAGCAGGTTGGCCAAGGTTGTCGGTTTCTTGCCTGCCCTCATAGCTCCCGAACTAGTGATGACTTGTAGAGAGGCATACCAGGAAAACACAAAAAGAATAGTAGATAGAGATGGCAACATACTAGCCGAATTCTCCACCAAGTCTATTAGGAAGACCTTCCATATACCCACCTTTGATAAAATGGAAGAGGCCTCCAAAGAATATGTTGAGAGCATTTGGAAAGCCGACCCCCTCAAATGTAAGAAAATGATTAACCGGTATTGGCTAAAGGAGAAGAGGGGAAGTGCAAACAAGGTGCCCCAGGAGCTCTTTAGGAGTGACTTCCATGAAGATTACCATGACCTGGTGACCTTATTGAGTAGGGTTATGGATCTTCCAATTGCAACATTCTTCCAGGAGTGGATACTATACTTTATAGAGGAAATCATTAGGGGAAAGACCCAATTCCATTGGGCAGGAATGATCAGAAACTGCTTACATGAACAATTTGTGGCAGTGAAGAAAATTCACAATTCTATATGACCTCGTATTTGGTCTACTTACTAGCTAATCAGACTCAATACAAAGGACTGTTTGTAGCATCGAGCCAAACTCTAGGAAGAGAATTGAAACTCTATGATAGGTACCCTCAACTTCAATTCAAAAATTTCAAGAAAGACTACTATCGGGTCAATGATGCTTTCATAGGGAACATAATTAGATTGCTTGGAGGTGACTTCGAGAGGCGGGTCACCCACAGTGCCAAAAATTTCATTTGCCGGTTCGATTTTCTATTCATTCAGTTTCCCAAATTCACCTACATCTGAACTGAGGGATTCTTAAAGAAACCATACAAGTTTCCCTGATACTTGAATGACCGGTCGGTACTACTTGAGCTCTAAAGGCAATTGCAGCATGCTCACACGCTACTTAGTAACAAACACAGGCCCGAGATTCCTTATCCCCTTACATTCGGCTAGGGAATGTAAAAAATGCCCTATCCATTCCTTTGTTTCTTCCCTCTCCTTCCCCTCTCCTGCCCCTCTCCTTCCCCTCTCTACTGCTATCAAATCACAAGCCCCTCTCCTGCCCTAACATCTCCTGCCATCAAATGTCCTAACATCTCTTGCTATCAAATCACAACCCCATCTCCTGCCCTAACATCTCCTGCCATCAAATCTCAACCCCACCATCTCCTACCTCTGCCCATCCCCTGCCTATCTCCTGCCCCCTCTCCTGCCCCCTCTCCTACCTTAAAATTCCCTACCCCATCTCCTGCCATCAAATCACAACCCCACCATCTCCTGCCTGAAAATTCCCTCTGATATACTCTACCCAAAAATGCCCTCTGATATACTCTAGCCATAGCTACTCTCTGAAGATGCCTGGTGATTTGGGAGGGATCCAATTGAATGTACACTGCAGATCAACAAGAAAGTCCCATCATGTTTCTGGCTAGACTGTTGGATGCTAGCCTTGAGATATTATATTGTGGGACCCTGTGGGAGTAGTGATGTAATCCTTAGCTCCCACTTGATCAAGTAGGCTGTATACGAAGTGGGTGCCGCTGCATGAGTGGGTCGCATACAAGTATAGTCAATTGAATTCCTGAGACAGTGGACAGGCCAATGCAGGAACATGATGACTTGTTGGAACAGCTGTATCTAATGACTAATCCCCGAATTAAGGAGGATGCAGACTCGAATCCATTCCCTAAAGGGGTACTGGAATAAGTGTTTACCCTAAAGGGTAACAAAAAGAGGAGGGGGCCTACTAATTTATGAGGCTAATTAACAAGGATGCCAAGACAGTATACCTCAATGAGGATCTCCCTCAAGCAATGAGGAGTCCTCGAGATGATAACAAAGAGTTCCTCGTGAGAGGATGCCAATAGTGTCCTCCTGGGAATATGCAAGAAGACCAAGAGGATGCCGACAGTGTCCTCCACAAATTAACGAGGCTAACCATCAAGAGTACAAGCTTATAAGAGGAAGGCTGAGAATTACTCTAAAGTGGGACACTAGATGGAGGGGGCCCTTCCATAACTGAGGCCCAATACCACTCGATAGGGGGGTATTGGATAGGACGAGGTCATTCTTCGATTAGTCCTCCTTCCCAACCCACCTTCTACTTGACCCTACAAGACCAAATAGAAGTAAGGTTGGGTTGAGGGAAGAATGGGCCGGAGTGGCCCACTTCCCACGAAGCCAACTAGTCAATAAAGAGGAGTGAATAATCTCTTGTTTGGGTTTTGTCATCCCTACGTAACACCAACTCTACTTCTACGACCCTTTAAGCGATAGAAGTCGGTCACAATCCCCACATCGCGGTGCAGTATTTTGAGGAGTTGAATGAATACAACCTACAGCTACACACTTCTAGGCCACGAATGGATTCATATGGAAAATTGAAGAAAATAGTTGGAAAAGAATATGCCCACCTACACAATGTTGAGGACTTCTGGGAAAATCGTAGGGATGACAAAGAAGTCCACATGAGGAATTACATGTGAATGATTGCATACTTTTTTAAAACAGTCAACCTATTTCATGTGTTGGATCAGATTGTTGAAGATGAGAACACGGTAATTGATCTAAGGTACGATGTCGTTGCTAACCTACCACTGCCATTAATTGATTGGAATGAGGAAGAGGTCAATGACCTCGACATCCTGATGAAGCCCATCGAGGCAAAAAAAAACAATGGATTGATGGGAAGATTGCTCAATTGAAGCTGCAAATAGCTACTCTAACATACGGTGAGCTCGAGAATGAACCCAAGAGTGAGACCAATAGTGCCTCAACTACCCATTGGAGAAACTTCGCTCTCCCCCTCTACGGTTCAATAAGAGAAAAGCAGGTTGAGCGTTAGCCCAAACATAAAGTGTATTCAAGGAAATCCTTCCAAGAAATGAAGAAGTCGGGTAGTTTCACAGAGGTTCCCACCATATAGGAGGACCCACTCCATGAGGGAGAGGAAGAAGAGGCCAAACAATTGAAGTCCCCACCTACTGCCTCTACTCTCGCTACTACCACTGCTACTGCTATCACTACTGTCGCTCCTCCACCTACTTCTCAGGCAATGGTTGCTTCTTCTCCACCCTCGGTGGACATTTCAGTTCACCTTGCCTCCACTTTTCCTGCAACGCAAGTTATGGTCATAGATTCCTCGTTTGCTACCACTTCTCTGCTCTCCTCCTCCTCCATGTCTCCATCACCAGCCCTCCCACTAGCCACTGCAACAATGCCAATGCCTACCCTCTCGCTCCTGGAAGCCTTTGCTAGGCACATGCATAACATACCAATGGAACTATTTGGAGTGTTCATGAATCCAATAGTGCAAGCTTCTCTAGTGCAAGTTTTCGCTGGCCTTCCTGTCCCTACTCCTCCGACTGAGCCACCGGAAATGAAATCAACAATTCAGATCTCCGAGGAGTTGGAAGGGAAAGAAAGGGAAGAAACCAAAGAAATGGAGGAAGAAGCAGATGATTACCATGAGCATCTCAAGCATCAATAGCTGGTTATTGATGAAGTAGTGCATGAAGAGGAGGAATCACAATCCTCTGAAGAAGATTTTGAGGAATAGGGCACAAAGTATATTGTGGAAACCTTCGACCCAGAGCTCGAGGAGGAGTTGGCCCAACAACTCAGGGATGTCAGAGAAGTTGAAGATCATCCCTTTGATGAGAAGGAAACAAAGAAAGAAATGGAGGTAGGCACAAAACCTCCAACAGGGGAGCAGGGTGTTGGCCTCCTACAATGATCTTAATAACTAAGCCTTTCTAGCTATGATTCAAAGATTGGACATCTAACCTGAATAGGTATTTCAATCATCATGAAGGTGCATTTAACTTGTCAACCCAGGGACGTGAACTTGAAATGGGTCAACACAATATGTGCAGTAGGAACTTAAAGTAGCCATTCCATTCTATAGCTAAGGAACACACAATACTGAAAGTAAATTACTTGAAAAGGAATGAAACAAATGTTGAACATCAATCAATGACTATGCTAAGCTGAAATGCATAACAGGAATGAAAATATGAGCAACAAACATGACACTGCTCTGTCTGCTTTGGCTACAGGAACATTCACAAAATGAAATTCTAGTGGCTGCAGGAATATTCGGTGCCAAATTTCTAACTAAGTACTAAACAACAAGTAATACTAAACTAATGCTAAACTAAGAAGACAAATTACTCACCAAGTGGGCCCCCTTGGATAAGTATCCTCTAAAACTAATGAAAACTTAGATGCTCGAACTCAAAAATTTATTTTATTCACTGTGAATCATGAGTACAAAAGAGTAATGTATCTGTATTACTGAAAATGGGAGAGTGCAAGTACAATATCAAATCGTGCAACATCCTGAAGAAGGAGCATCAGATCATTATTTATACTAACAGCTAATCGAGGTAGTCAAATCCATGACTAGGAGGACACTATTTAGGGATAACAAAGGAAATGGAGCAATGGCGGTTACATGTGCATGGAATCTGGTCAGACATGCAGGTCCAAATGTAGATTCAACTCAATAGTAATGCCCATGCATGCTCAATCATTAAAGTCCACTACAAGGCAGTTACGTTCAGTTGCATGAAGAATCTTTTGCCGTCGGCCTCCTTTGACTTGGAGCAATTCCTTTGCTGGACATGGTGCATGCTCGGCTGGTGGTGTCTTCCTTTACTTAGCATATTAAATTTGGATGGTAAAGTCAGTACGCATAATAACTGCACATCTATAACCACCTTAAGGAACATTTATTAACCACATACAAAATCAATATAGATAATCCACATATTATGCCAAATGTCATTAAAGCTTGCATAGATAGGATTAAGTCCAATGTCAATAGTTTGAGGGAAACATTATGAAAATACCGAAATTTATCATTAAATTCCATGACATCTACCAACAAATAAACTATAGATTCTACCCAAAATTGGACCAAACAATAGGCTCATCACTCCCCCCAACCTAATGTTTTGCTGGTCTTCCAGCAGGGGAAGGGTTGTTCTTCTGCTTGGTTAAAGATCTAAAATTTGCAACTGATAGCTGTCCAACATTAGTGGTTGTAGTGTGTGAATTAGGATCCTAATAGAATCCTCCCAATCTGTCAAATCTGTTCCATCTCTACCTTTCTGCAGTAATGTCATACTGGTAGAATCTGAAGTTTGGCACGGGCCACATGAGCATGGGTGGCTAGAAAGTCAGGGGAAGCCAAGATGGCCCCTTTGTTCTCCCAATCTGAATATACCTATCAATCCTCTTTAGTGCTGCAACATAATTGTGGATAGAATGAGGCTCAACCTACTTCAGCTCATCAGATAGACTATTCCATCTTTGTGATAGACATCTTCTCATAGTTTCCTCCTTTGATGTTATCTTTACCTCATACTCACTGTAAACTATCTCAATCCAAGGCATAATCCTGTTGCCATAGCTAGGTCTGAAAAGCATTCTGTGCCATTCTCTATAAATATCCTGTGGGTTGCTTGATTCAGCTCTAACGTGCAGAGGGATATCAGACTCCAATTGCTTATAAGCTCCATGTTGTTGTCCCCAGCTAATCTTATTTTGTACCCAAGACATAAATGCCCTCAATTGGACATCCCCAACATACAATAGTGGGTTCCAATCATGGTCTTGAGTTACAACAAAATTATGCAAATAAAACTCACACAACAAATTATTCATTTCAGGGGAGGCAATCCTATAAACATTGAAAAAATCCATAGGGGTGTCAATAGAAGGATTCAAACCTGAGGGAATCCTTGACAACTTAAAAGAGAGATACTTCTCTTTCAAGAGAGAGCATAGACCCTTGGAGGGGTTCTACATTCCAAAATCTGTGGTGCCAAAGCTGCCATATCATCCACCCTCTGCTTCAGGGTGGAAATTTCTGCATCTTTATCTTCGGTCTCCTCATCCTTCTTTTGAATTTCCTTCTTCAATTTCAATTTTTCCTTTCTCCATTCTTTCTCCCTTCTTTGTATTTCTTTCCATAAATTTAAAATTGCTGCATGTACTATAAAATCAGGAGGATTGTAAATTCCTACCAGTCTTTTTATTGATGGTGGCTCCTCATATGGCACTAGCTGGATAGACTTAGGCTGTCCAGTTATCTCTGGTTGCAGGGGTATTGTTTCTTCTTTCACCTTTTGCTGCAGGGACTCTCGTTCTTGCTCTTGCTATGGCTATAGGAACTCTTGCTCTAGTTCTAGCTATTGCTGCAGGACATCCTGCTGTAGGACTTCTTGCTCATGCTGTAGGAAATCCTAATTTTCCTCAAACTCTTCTGCAATGTTAGCAAGATCAACTAGTGTTATATTTGCTGCTCTCTCAAATATGTCTTCTCCTTTGACATTCTCCTACCCCATTGGAGCTTCAGGGTCCTCGTGTGATGTCTCACTAGGCTTAGGGATTTTCTATGGAGGCGTACCAATCACATACCCAGTTGGTCTTGATTTCCTGGGAGGTTTCTCATGCTTTCCTTTGGCTACAAGATGAACAGTGTCAACCTTTCTCTTTTTAGAACTTGACACCTTTCTTTCTATAGGCTATGTTTTGGCCTTTCCTTTTCTCATTTCTACTTCTCTCTTATGTGCCCTAGTTTTTATCAGGGTTTCAAGTGAAATGTCATCATCAGAATCAGAGGAGGAACTTTCTTTTTCTGAGTTCTCTATTTCAGAAGAACTAATTTCTATGATTTCTTCTATTGTAGGAGGATTCACATAAGAGACAACACTAGAGGTTGAAGTGCCAAGAGGGGCTTCAGCCATGCTCAATCTCTTGCTAGACCTACAGGGTTGAGGTAAAGCCCTAGGTTGCAAGTTCTTAGGTCTAATTGATCAACATTTATAAATTCTTCCCTGGTTATTACAGATGCATCATACAGAGACTTTTCAACCAGCAATTTAATCAGAAAATGGTGGGAAACAAAATTATCCCTACCTTTTTGAGTCTCGACTGCCATGATTGAGAGAAGATTGTATAGCACATTGGGCACATTCATCCCCCTTCCGTGCCTCATGTGATTCAAAAGCTTGAAGTGTACGAAATGCAAATTTGACTAGAAACTCTCATAGGTGATGTATTTGATAACATAAATGACTATCTGCTTCCATGGCTCGGGCATAGACATTCTCTTTGCACCCTGTTTATCAATGCTCAATGGGGGTCGTTCGGCTCTTTAAATTTGGCTCTGGCTGATCTGGCATCTCTGGAGGCAGGGTAATTTTTGCCATCATCTGGTAACCCTGTGACCTCTACAATTCTTTCTTCAGTTGCCACAACTTCCAACCCTTTTACTATGGCTTTCCCTTTAGAAAATGTTTGGGCGAATTCAAGGGCAATGCTTTCATCAAAGCCATCGAGCTTCAAGAAGTAATCTGACCATCCGCAGTTTCTAAATTCAACTAGGCATTATGCATCCTGCAATAAAATGTCATGCACCGTGGGTTCATTTTGAATTAACCCACCTCCCATTGTATGCAATAAAGCAAATTCTCTACAACTTCTTTCCTGGAATTCCCATCTGAAAATGAAGCTCGCTTTCCTACAGTACTTGCTAAATTTCTAGTGCCAAAATTGACTAAATTTTCTTTTTTTTGTTTCACCTTTTTGCTTGCAACTCAAGATTACGATAGGGAAATAATGGAAAGAAAATGAGCGATAAAGGGGGATTATGATGGGAAGAAATGGTGGCTGTAGTTAATGTCACTTCACACATGCAAGCTGTCCTCTCACTCAGATTTCAAATCAACTCATTTTAAATTTTTTGACGTAGCCTAGCATAAATTGACACATGGGAATTATATTTACATCATTTTCTTTCCCCTCCCCCCAACCTAAATTTGGACATGTGTCCACACATGCAAGATGGGAGTGGTGATTTGACAGGGAATGATGGCATTTTATGTAAACTGCTATACTAACGTATAGTGATTAAATGAACAAACTTAAAAGATGATTAAAGATAGCAATTCATGCACACATACCTAAATGTGTGGAAGATTTATTGCAAAGATCATGGAGAAAGTACCGCTCACCTTGTGGGAATAAATTGAGAAATTAATGAAAGTGGAGTGAGGTGAGGTGGAATGAAGTGATGGAAGAGAGAGAAAGGTGGCGATGGATGGGTGGATGGGGAGATGGGTGAAGAAATAGACTTCCACGTAAGTGAAATTATTTATTATGAGAGAGTACATACCTTAATTAGCTAGAAAGAGGGACACTCGGTCCATTCCCTTCAACTGTAGGAAGCTCGGGTGTTGAATGCTGGGTGAATTTCTACAGGAACTCTTCTTTGGAAGTTAGCTTGTGATATAATTTGAGGCGGTGACCATTGAAAAGTAATTTGAACCTGACAGGGTTAATGGTAGTAAGCTGAATAAATCCATTAGGAAAGACCTCAACAACTTCATATGGTCCTAGCCACCTTGTCTGCAATTTTCCTGCATTATCCTGGTATCTTGAGTCATAGAGTAGGGCCCAATCTCCTGATTGGAATTTCTTGTCCTTGATAAATTTGTCATGCCACTTGATTCTCTGATTCTGCACCACTTTTGTATGTTGCAGGGTTGCTCTTGTTATCTCATCCAAAGCATTTAACTGCATGATTCTTTCTCTTTGTGCCTCAAAAATATCCATCCCCAAATCTACTACAGTTCACAAAGTCTTATATTCAAACTCAACTAGCATCATAGCTGTCTTTCCATACAACAACTCAAATGGGGTGAAGCCTATAGTTGTTTTCCAAGTTGTCCTATAGGCCCAAACAGCTTCAGGTAATCTATTTTCCCAATCCTTTCTATGAATAGCTACTATTTTAGTCAGAATGGCTTCAATCTCTCTGTTGGTTATCTCAACTTGGCCATTAGCCTATGGGTGATAAGGAGTAGACTTCCTGTGCCTTATGTTGTACTCATTAACTAGTGCTACAACAAGGGTTGATGTAAATTGTGCCCCTTGATCAATCACTATTTCTCTTGGGGCTCCATATCTTGTGAAAATTTCCTCATAAAGAAATTTTGCAACCTTGTTATCCCTTGCATGCTTCATGGCCTTAACTTCTACCCATTTTGTCACATAATCAGTGCATACCAATATATAATACTTACCATTTGATGGAGGGTCAATGGGTCCCACAAAATCCAATCCCTACTTGTCAAAGGGAGTGATTACTACATGAAGGCAGAGTGGCATCTCATCAGACTTGGTTGGTCTACCCATCAGACTTGGTTGGTCTGCCCATTCTTTGAAATCTATCACATTTTCTAGTATACCTTTCTGGATCCTTGTGGAGTGTTGGCTAGTAATATCCTGTGTTCAAAATCTTCATTGTTGTCCTCTTGGATACAAAATGTCCTCCACATGGTTCATTGTGGCATGCATGAAAAATGTCATATATATCATCTTCTATCACACACCTCTTCATGACATGGTTAGGTCCAATATAAAACAAACATCCATCAATCCAAGAGAAAGGAAAATATTTTTCAATGAGTGCTCTTTTCTCTCTTGGAGAGAAGTGAGAAATAATTCTACCTGTGACCAATTAATTGGCTATGTCAGCATACCAGGGTGTTTGTACACTGAGGGAGAATAGATGCTCATCAGGGAAAGAGTCATCTATGGGCTGATTATCTTCTGATGTAGTTAGCCTTGAAAGAAAATCTGCAACAACATTGGCCTTCCCTGGCTTATCCACAATGGTTATATCAAACTCTTGCATCAACAATAACCATCTTGCCAATCTACCTGTGATCAAAGGTTTATTCATGAGATATCTAATGGATGCATGATCAATGTGCACAAAGATTTGGTAGCCTATTATGTAATGGCTGAATTTGTTCAGTGCATAGATTACTTCCAACATTTCTTTTTCTATCATTGTATAATTGAATTCAACTCCTTGTAAATTTATGCTGACAAAGTAAATGGAATTTTCAGCAGCTCCTTCTTTTTGTCCTAAGATTGCTCCTATGGTATAATCTAATGCATCAGTATGGATGTGGAAAGGAAGCTCCCAATTAGGCCCTTTGAGTACAGGAGTATGAGTCAAAGCTACCTTCAAGTCAAAAAATGCCTTGTCACAGGCTTCAGTCCACTGAAATTCAACATCTTTAGTGAGAAGAGTGTACAATGGTGCCGCTACCTTACTGAAATCCTTGATGAAACACCTATAATATCTTGCATGACCCAAGAAACTCCTAACATCTTTCTATTTTGTAGGTGTGGGAAAATTTGTGATTACCTCAATCTTTGTAGGATCCACTTGAATTCCCTTATAGGAGATGTAGTGGCCAAGAAATACACCTTCCTGCATCATCATGAAGCACTTTTCACTATTTAAGGACAAGTTTTGGTCTTCACATCTCTGCAGGACCCTTCTGAGATTTTCCAATGCTTGATTAAAATCAACACCATAAGTGGTAAAGTCATCCATATAAATTTCCATGCAATCATGAGAAATGTCTGAGAAGATGCTAATGACTGCCCTTTGAAAAGTTGCAGGTGCATTGCATAAGCCAAATGGGAGCACCAAATAGGAATAGGTCCCCCATGGATAGGTAAATGTAGTCTTCTCCTGGTCCTTTGGTGCAATTTGGATTTGGTTGTAGCCACTGAATTCATCTAAAAAATAAAAGTATTGCTTTCCTGAAAGTGTGTCCAAAACTTGATCAATGAAGGGTAAAGTAAAGTGGTCCTTCTTGGTGGTATCATTAAGTTCCCTATAATCAACACAAACTTGCCATTTCCCTCCCTTCTTGGGCACAATCACTAATGGAGACACCCACTGACTATCTAAAATGGGGTAGATTAATCCTGCATCTAGTAATTTCTGTAGTTCTCCTTTCACAATCTCTCTTAGTGCAGGGTTAATTCTTCTTTGTGGCTGTCTTATTGGGGTGCAATCACTTTTGATGTAAATTTTGTGTGTAAAATTTTTAGGATCCAATCCCTTCATATCATGATAATCCCATGCAAATGCATGCTGATGGATCCTTAATAATTTTGCAAACAAAAATTGTTGTTCTTCATTTACTTTACTATTAACATTCAAATATTTTCCTTCTGACACCTGTACATATGTAGTTAACTCTATCAGGGCTGCTTCATTAACACATGGTGCCTTGAGTTCATATGGTAGCAATGTATGGGACATACCTGTTGTTGTAGGAAGTCTATTTGCAGGAATGATGGCTGCAGGAAGAGTGGCTGCAGGAAGTCTGTTTGCAGGAACAATGGCTGCAGGAAGAGCATTTGCAGGAAGAACGTTTATAGGAACAATGGCTACATGAAGAGTAGGTAGAAGTGTCTTGATAGGAGTAGCAGAATGAGAAGATGATGCTTCCTCCACTTCACAATGGTTCTGAAGGATGTTAGCCAATACTTCATCCTCATATTGGAGCTGCATGAAAGAGCTTCTACTTAGCATCATAAGCTGCGCTATAGAGTTAACTTCCTCAACCTCTTCACCAATATGTGGCCATACAGGATTATCTTCATCATGAGATGGCTGAGTAGGAAGATAGAGAACAAATTTTTTAGTGCTCCTCCCATCTGAAATGGTCATGTCACCTGACCGACATCCAATGTACACATCTGCAGTTGCTAACCATGGCCTTCCAAGAATAATGGGATACCCACCTAGTGCAGCGTTAGGAGAAAGAATCATAAAGTCTGCTGGGTACTCCCAGGAGTTTAGAACTACCACGAGATCCTCCACTACACCATCAAGCTTAATAGTAGAGCTATCAACAAGCTGTAGGACAGTAGGAGTGGACCTCATGCTTGCGATATTTAGTTGTTGCAGGATGTCTTTGGTTATTACATTTATTACTGCCCCTAAATCAATCAGAGCATTCTTTACTTGGATTCTATTTATAACAACTGCTACCATAGGACTGCTTAGGTCATTATACTTGGGAATAGTCACTTTTCCCAGCATGATGTTAGCTAGCTGTCCCACCACATGAACTATAGTTGGGCCCCTCTTTTTCCTACTTGGCTTCTTAAGACATGCCTCCTTGATTACCTTGCCGTAGATTGGAACATCCTTTATGGCTTGAAATAGAGGTATCTGGACACATATATGCTTCAACTGATCCAAGATATCAAAAGTTGTATCCTCCTTTTCTTCCTTCTTTTTGGCAACTTCCAATCTTTGAGGAAATGGTGGCTCTTGTTCGGTTTGCTTGACTTGGACTGGTTCAAGATTTTTAGGTACACCAGGCTGAATGGGATCATTCAGAGGTTCCTCTTCCTCTTCCACATGAAACTCAATGATAATGGGATTGGAAGGGGATGGTAGAGTAGTACTTGAACACAAGTGGATATCATTTACACTCACAACATATGCAGAGAATTGATTTGAATCAATAGAGTAGCAGGCTGGTGCTATGGTTTGTTATTTGGATTGGGTGTGGACTGAGCTGGTAGTTGATTAGGTTTAGGTGCATTTGAGTTGGAATTAGCAGGTGGAGGCATTATAGCAGGCTGCTAGGGCTGAGAAGGTGGCTGCATGTAACTGGTTGTCTTAGTAGGCCATTACTGCCCTCCTCTCCATTGATTTGTTTGCTACCAATTTCCTAGAGGTGGCTGCCAGTGTCCTTGAAATTGCTGCCAATTCCCCTAAGGTTGCTGCCACTGGGTGGAGAACTCTGATGACTGGGCCAAGCATTTGGAGGTTTACTCCAAGGATGCGGCAGATATCCTCCATAATTGGGTGGACATGGGGGCTGCCATTGGTTACCAGAGAAATAGGAATTGAAATATGGCCCAGCATAGGATAGTGGATCCAATGGCATACCTTGTCTTGGAGCCCAATGATTCCTTTGTGCAACATAGTAGAGTTGGTCTTATTCAATTTGGATTAGATTGAACTCAGGTGGAACCATCTTTCTTTCAAGATTAGCTACCATCTTATATTTGCAGTCCTTCTTCTTTTGTCTATAGTGGGGGCAATACTCTATCAACATTGCCTCTGCCTCCTCTTGCTTCTTCTTGGTCTGAAGTGTATCTAGCTGAGTAGCTAGATTATTGATAATGTCTTGCTTGAAGTCTGCTAGCAAATGAGTAATCTCCATTCTTGAGACACCACTGGTAGTTGACTTACCCATGGAAGATTGGTAAGCTCTCCCTTTCTTTGAAGCTGTCCTGGAGTAGTTCTAGCATATTTTCTTGATATCTTCCCAAGGAACTTGGAAAATATCTCCTCCTCCCATGAGGTCCAAGGCTTGAGTGTAGCTATCGTTGATTCCTCTTTAGAAAAGCAACTTCTGAGAGTCTTCATTAAGTGTATGGTGTGGAGATTTTTATAGGAAAAACATAAAACTTGTAATGTAATCTTCCAGGCTCTCATCTTCCTTTCGCCGCATCCTTAAAATGTCACCTCCTCTCATGTCACTACCTTTGCAATATTCCTTGTATTTCTCAAGGAATTTTGTCTTCATGTGTTTCCAAGTTTCCATAGTATCTCTACCTAGGCTCATGAATCATCTTAATGCAGCCTCTTTCAAAGTGGTAGGAAATAGTTTAAGCCTACGGGCATTAGTGGTATAATCATAACTCCTGCAAAGTATGTCAAACTCAAATAAAAAGGTATCTGGATCTTCTATGAAAGTCCATAAAACTTTGGGAGTGCTGAGGTAGGAATGTTCTTGATGTTGTCAACTTCATTCTGATGGGAAATGGGGAAAGGAAAAGTTGGTTGGTTAGGTCTATTCCTATTTGCATCACCCATGCCTACTTGATGTTGTTCCCAAGCATAAGGGTTCTCAAGTTGATTTTGATCTTCAGAGGAGACTTCAGAACTAGTCAGATCATGATATGCATCAACAAAGGGGTGTGGATCTTCTTCTTCTTCTTTTGGTAGATTCTGATAGTCAACTAGTGGGAATGGATTATGATTGTTAGGAAGTAATCTCCCATAAGCATCCCTTCTCCTTCCTCTATGCATGTGATATCACTCACTATCAGTCAGCTCACACAAAGAATTGGTAAAGAATAAGGGGGGTCATTACTTCCTAAATGAGGATATACTAAAGAACAACTTCCAGAAACACTACAACAAGGAAAACTACCAATGACTCCAAAAGACTCCCTAGTTTGACACCATCCCCAACAACGACAACAAAAAATGTTGGCATCCTACAATGATCTTAATAACTAAGCCTTTCCATCCATGATTCAAAGATTGGACATCTAACCTGAATAACAATTGCAATCATCATGAAGGTGCATTTAACTTGTCAACCCAGGGACATGAACTTGAAATGGGTCAGCACAGTATGTGCACTAGGAACTCAAAGTAGCC
>VDFB02290073.1:0-22461 GCA_007258455.2 Sequoia sempervirens
AGCGTCCACTTTTGCACTTAGGCGCATTTGAGTGGTGGAGGTTTCAGTTTTAAACTTGGGCGCATATAGCACCATCAACTTTCACTTTTGAGCTTGGGCGCATATAGCACCATCAACTTTTACTTTTGCCTTGGGCGCATATGGCACCATCAACTTTTACTTTTGCCTTGGGTCTTACCTCCATTTTGTGTCATGGGCGCATATGAGAGGGTCTACGTCCAGTTTTCATCCTAGGCGCATATCACTCATCTGACTTTCATTCTAATGACTTAGGCGCATATGAGAGAGGCAATGTTTAGTTTCTGCTAAGGGGCGCATATGATGGGTTGTGTTTCCAATGTGAGGCGCAAACACCACTTGGCATGTCCAATTTCTCACTTAAACTTTCAGGCGCATATGGCCTTGTCAACTTTCATTTCAACACTTGGAATATTTCAAGACTCACTTACTCAGAGAGGGGCGCACTTCATATGCAAAGCTTTCAGTTTTAACACTAGGCGCAAAACACAAATCAAGCTTTCACCTTATCCTCCAAGGCGCATTTTGCTAGTGCAACATTCAATTTTGACTTAGCCGTTTTTAGCTTTCAAATCACCTTCCAAGGTTAAGCGTATATGTTAGGTCGTGCCTTTTGTTTTGCAGGATGGGTGCATCTAACATGGTCAACTCTTAATTTCAACACCCCAGGCGCATTCTCAAGGGTCCCCATCCAATTTAACTAGGGGCGCATTTTGACCCATGGGCGTCCAGTCTCGACACTTAGTAAATTTTTAAGAATCATTTCCCAGGCGCATATCACTGTTGGAGCTTTCACTTTTGGCACTGAGGCGCATTTTGCTAGTGCAACATTCAATTCCGACAAAAAAAAAATAAAAAAAATTCATCATTCCAACCCTCTTGACCTTGGGCGCATTTGGGAGGGTCTCCGTCAAGTTTCCGGACTTAGAAAATTTTTCACCTCCGTTCAGCCTTCAAAGTGAGCCTTAATGCCGGAATTGAAATTTTATCCATTTCAGCACAATTTTACGCCTGTTACCAGATTTGAGTTGATTTTTTCATGGTTAACCCTAACTCGCCATGACTTTCTATTTTTAGAAAGTTCCTGAAAGTTCGCGCCGTTGACTGGATTCTGACTCCTGAAAGCCCAATTTTTTACCCTGTCCTGAACTTTGACCAACTTGTTCTGTCAGCGCCTGATGTCCGTTTGTACCTGCTATTTTTAGCAACCTGCTAAAAATAGAAACTGCTCAGAAAGTCTTCAAATTTCACGTGCCAGATGCCTGAAGCATGGTGATCGTCACTAGATGCTGATTCTTCATGAATGTCGGGTTCCGCCCTTGATTTTAGGAAACCCTAATTAACCTGCTAAAAATAGCAATTGTCTGATTTTTGATTCTCCGTAACTCTGTTTGCTTTGGAATTTGCGCCACGGACTTTTCATCACATGTTTGACCTGTGCTTGCTGAGGTTCAGTGCCAACCTGCCAATTATAGCTGCTGCTGAGGTGACTTACTATTTATAGTAAGTGTTGGTTTCTGAGGCCTTCTTAGCTCCGTTTGCTTTGAAATTTGGACAGTGTTCCCGTTGTTGGTGAACTTGCCCATTTGTGCTGATGCCGAGACCAACTTTCTATTTATAGCCCTCGTCCAAAACGCCTTACTAAAAATAGAAGGTTCTCCGATTGCCTTCAAATTTTGCCAACATACTCTCGAAAGGATGTTGATCGTGATGGGTACTTCAGTTTTGAACATTTTGACCTCTGACCCCTCATTTTTAGTGCTGAAGCTCGAAACCCTAATTCATGCATGTAGCTCAAATGAGCTCCATTTGACGTCGTTTCAGTTGCATGATGACCAGCTTGCAGTTCTGGAGCGTCGAGCTGCTGCCCAAGTAATACCTGCTAAAAATAGAAAGCGGCCCGAAAAGTGATCAACCGGCTGTCGGATGATCTTGCATGTCATATTGCCCGAAAAATCTCGGAAAACCCAGAAAAACCCAGAAAAATCTTCAACATGCACGCATTGGCTAAAAATAGTAAGTTTCCGAAAAGTGGTCAGCTCCATTTGCATGTTGCTGGCCGGCTCTTAAAACCGAAGAAAATGCCCGACATCGGCGAAAATGCACGCGTACAAACCCTAATATCAGCATCCGAAGGCCGAATGCTGAAAGTCATCATCATACTTTGCATGCCACATCACTGCGAAGGTCTCGAAAAACCCACAAGGAATCTCCGGACATGCGTTGAAAAACTCTGCGTTTAAGCCCTGAAAATTGCCTCCGAAGGCAGAACTGCTAAAAATAGCAGGTCAAAATTTGCCAAAAGTGAACTTGGAGTGCTCTGAGTGCAATGAAGTTGCCAAAATGTGAAAATCTTACGAAAATCAACCCTAAACTGACACTTACTAAAAATAGAAAGATGGCAGAATTCAGTGAAAGTTCAGGGGTTGCTTGCTGAAAACATGGTAATAACTCTGCTAGGCTCAAAAGCAGACAAACCAACTCATTTGATCTCAATATGACCTAAAAACGTGAAACCCTAATTTCAGACTTGGTCGAATCTTACGTTCAAGCTCGCTGACGGGAGCGTCCCCGGAAAAGCAGACCGCAGAATAGAAGCAGAACGAGAGAGAAAGACAAAAACAAACCCAAAAGACCAGAACGGAGCAAAAATTTATGGGTCCCCATTTTAGATGGGGCGATGTGTGAAAAAGGTCACAACACTACGGAACGACTTTGTGCCTTCGTGAGCTTTCCCTTTTTAATTTATTTGTTTGTTGTTAATTACTTCTGGTATCTCTACGCTTCGCTTTGACGAGATAGAGATATTGGCATTACTGCTAGCCAAGTTCGCTTGGGCCCAGAATCTTAACTTCCAACACGGAAGCATTGTAAACATCTTCTTCCAAAAAAGAGGTATGTAAAGTATTGAAGCAACACCCCCACTGCGGAATTTCTGTACATTTGGGGAACATTTGTGTGATTTACTATTGTTTCTCTTAGCAGTAAGAAGGGCGCCTCCCCTTTCCGAGAGGAGAGATTCACATCTCACATAGCTGTGGCTGAAGTCCAAGTTGTGTAATCTATCGAAAGCTGATTACATAATTTTCACCCAACACATTCAAGATGGGGACCCCTAATTTTTGCTCCATTCTGGTCTTTTTGGCTTTGGTTTTCTCTGTCTCTCTCTGTGTCTCTCTTCTGAGGCCGGCTTTCCGGGGACGTCCCCGTCTGCAAGCTTAAACGTGAATTTGGCTGAGTCTGAAAATTAGGGTTTAAGTCTTCCTGGTCAGTTTGGGGCCGAGTAAGGTGAATATATTGAAAATTGAGCTTAACATTGTTGTCAGTGTGCTTCCAGCAGGCTTCCAACAAATTTTTGTCAGATTCTGAGGTACTTACTATTTTTAGTAAGTGTGAAATTTAGAGCAGTTCATCAGCATTTTTGAGTTTCCGACAGTCACACAGCATTCAGAGCGCATCAGATTACTCACATGCAAAATTTGAGCGAAAACAGGCAACTTACTATTTTTAGCAGTCCGACTTCCGAGGCAAATTTCAAGGCCTAGATGCAGAGTTATTCTTTGCATGTCTGGAGATTCCTTCTGGGTTTTTCGAGACCTTTGTGGTGATATAACATGCAAGACGAGACGACCACTTTTAGAATTCAGCCTTCCGAGGCTATTTTTAGGGTTTGCATGTCGGATGATTCCTGATGGGTTTTTCGAGAGCTTCGCGATGGTGTGACATGCAAATGAAGATACTCACTCAGTAAGGAACTTGCTATTTTTAGCAGGTATGTCCCGGCAGCCGCCTCCCAGCAGTTCAGAATCACGAGTTGATCGTAGTGCCACAAAAAACGAAGAGAAACAGAGTTCATTTGATATACATGCGGAGCAAATTAGGGTTTCTAGCTTCGGGACCCAAAAAGAGGCATAAAAGGTCAAAATTTTCGAAAACCGGTGTAAACCACCGCGATCAGCGTCCTTCAGGCTATCTGTTGGTAAAATTTCAAGTCAAACGGAGCACTTACTATTTATAGTAAGTCAATTTGGAAACTGGCTGAAAATAGTAAATTGAGTGCATGCGTCAGTGTCAGCAGTAAGGTCACGTGGTGAGGAGCGCCTCATTAAAATTTCAAGTCAATCTGAGCAATGGAGCTATCAGAAACATGAGGTTACTATTTATAGTAAACCACCTTCAGAAACGTGCTAAAAATAGCAGGGTGACTAAAAATAGCAGTGTCGACAGGACAACGAGGTCATAAGGATGCAGTGTGCAAAATTTCAAGTCGTTCTAAGCTTCCGAGATGCAAAATTTAGAGGGCTTACTATAAATAGCAGGGCGTGAAAGTTGGCAAAAACGAGGAAAATTTTCTAAGTCCAGAACTTCGTCCTGCAGCCATGGAAAAATGCGCCCAGGTGAATAAGGAGGCATGGAAAATGTTTGAGGATGAAACTCGTCCTTCATCAGGGCCTAAATGCGCCCAGGGAGAAGATGGTCAATGAAAGTCAACTCTTTTCATCCTGAAGGCATGTCAAAATGCGCCCAAGGGAACTCAAGATGAAGAAGTATAAAAAATTTTTAAGTTAAAAATATCCTCCTCCACTAGTAAAATGCGCCCAAGCACAAGTGGTCAATGAAATTCAACACCTTTCATCCTGAGGACATGTCTAAATGCGCCCAAGGGAAGCTCATGGAATTTGAAAAATTTGCTAAGTATCCACTTGCCACCCCTAAATGCGCCCATCCTCCTCCTATCCTCATATGCGCCCATGATGCAAAGGCAAGTCAATGGCGTTATAAATTCATCCTTTACCCCATGCTAAATGCGCCCATGCTAAACAAGGAGTCCAAGGTGGTCAAAGGTGGCGTTGAAAAGTTTATCCTTCAGCACACATGATATGCGCCCAAATCAAGGCATGTAAAGACAAGAATAAGGAAGTCAAGGTGGCGTTGCATGTGCTTCATCCCTCATAACCTCCAAAATGCGCCCATGCAGCTAAGAAGTCAACAAGTCAGCGAATTTTCATCCTCCTATAGGCATCAAATGCACCCAAATGAGGGCATGTCAAGACAAAAGTAAAGGGGTTGTAGAATTATTCTTCTCTCTCCTTTGAAGGCGCCATGTTAAATGAATATGGGGTGAGGCGTGGTAAATGGGATAAAGGTGGTGAGTGATGGAAAATAAAATTGCTAGGCGTACCCTCTTGCATATGCTATATGCGCCTAAAGTAAAGTGTTGAGGGTGAAATGACAAGTGCAAGGCGTTGAAATTTAACATATCCTCCATGAAGTGTGATGTGCGCCATGCAAGGTGTGAAAGTAAAGGGGAGGTAAATATTGTTTGGGCGTTTGAAAAATATTCACCTTCAAATGTGATGCTTGGCTTGTGAGATGGTGGAAGATAAAGTATGCTAGGCGCCTTCATGAAATTTTCTAAGTGAAGTTGATATTTTCACAGGCAAAGTTGATCGAGCTGGATATAAAGTTTTCTAAGGCAAAATTTTCAAAGTGATTTAAAATTTTCTAAGGCACAAATGTTCTCTCTTAGAAAAATGCCTAAGTCTGGAGAGGTGATGGAATTTTCCTGAAGCACAAGCAGAATTGCCAAAGGTGAAGTCGGTGAATGCCAGCTGCACGGGTTGATAAAAATTTCTCAAGTCAGAGCAACAGGAAATCTTCACAGATGCAAAGAACGAATTTAAATTTCACAGGGAAATAATTTTCTAAGGTTCAAAATTCCAGAAAATTAAATGAACCCGTTCGTTGTGCACCCATGAGTTCGACATGTTCTGGAGGAAATTTTCTTCTGGGTATTGAGGATTATCGATGAGGAGTTGATTTTAATGTCTTCCATGCTTCGCTGCGACCTTCAAGATGAGGATTTCAAGTGGGCACCGGGTTGATAAATTTTCCTAAGGGAAATTTGAAAATTTTCTAAGGCAAGTGTGAAGAAAATGTGTTTTCAAGGTGAAATCCTCCAGGCGATGAATTTGAAAGGAACTGCCTAGTGAATTTACTCAAATTCTTCGTGTAGATGGTCTTCTTGAACCAGAGATGGATAAAATCAAAGTTGTTGGAACTCCAGCAGGTGAAATGAATTTCTTGAAGATGCAGTTAAAGTTAATATTGTCAACAATGATACGCCCTTGAGGAAGATGGGTCGAAAATTTGGCTAAGGCATGAAGAATTTGAACGCGAAGTTGGCTAAGGACAAACGATGAGCCCTTGATGATCAAAGTGTGAAAATCAGGTAAGTGAGGTGCATTTATATTAAAAAGTGTTCTAATACTCCCCTCCTTGCTTGTTTTGCAGGAGGAGCATGGAGACAAAGCGGTGGTGACTTAAGTAAACCAAGATGATATTTCAACCTCGAAGGAAGAAAGTTGCGAAAAATAGCTAAGTGTTAGCTCAAGTGACAAAGAAGTTGAAGAACAAAAGTCAAGAAGAAGATCAAGAACAGTATGAACACGTCTACAAGTGGAATCTTCTAGAAGACTGATTGTGGGCATTTATTGCCTTTGCTATTTTTGGGAGTGAGTGGGAATCTTTGATTCATTTAATGTACCACTCCCTACTCTGGCAGTTTTTAGGGTTAGGGCTGAGGTGGCACAATTTTAGCCACTCTATTAATTGTAACCCTAGCCGTCTTTTGGGACTTGGCTAGCTATATAAAGGGGGAGTCCCCTCATTTGTAATTGATTAGAAGGAGAATTAGATCAGAGTTAGGATAGCAGAGAAGGAGTAGAGAGCAATTAGATAGTTGATAGTATAGTTTAGATTGAAAAGGAAGGAAAGTCTTCCCTTTGGATACTTTGTAAGAAGTTGTCATGTATGCTTTCATAATAAAAGAATTTTCATTGATGGTGAATTCTTCTTTGTTGTGAATAGTTGTTGAGGCTTCTTCGTCCTTCCAATTCACGTAGTATTTTGAAGTAGCTTAAAATAAAGTAGATTTCATTTCATGCAAGTACTCGGTAATTGTGGAATGTGGTGCTCGATTTGAACAAGACTTCGCTTGTCCATACCACTAGCGGACTCGCTGACGGTGGGTTTTCCTTGCGTGGTCAACTGGAACTTTGTGAAGCTTAACTTCGATTATGGTTTATGTGTTGGCATGCATCGTTGTGATGGTGTCTTCATGCTAAATCGTGATCTGAACATCTTAAGTCACTCCTCTGAAGATTGCACCAGTTCCGCGGAAGCTGTCCGAAGTGAGGCAAAACGGAGCTTGGTTGAAGCTTGTGAGAATTGATCCCGTGTCCCACACCCTAGAGTAGACTAGAACACTCTTATCCCTACACCCTTTAAATTCAGTTCATTTCTGGTTAGAATTAAGAAACTTGTGCTCACCTGCCAAATCATTTGAATTACGCGAAAGCCCTTAGTCTACTGTCTGTTGTCAGCTGTCGAACAATTGTGTAAGTCCCCTTGACATACCAGCAATATCACATTGAGCCAAATGAGTCTATTTGCACTTAAGGAACCTTGGAGTTGAAAGCATGATCTTACTCGCAATCTTAGCATGCTGAATACTTTGTTCAAGAGAGGATAGAGTCTCTGTTGGGAAACTTTATTCTATGTTGGTGCGGTCTCAAAAACCACTTCAACAGGTATACAACGAACGGGTTCATTTAATTTTTTTTTATTTTCAACCTTGGAAAAATATTTTCAACAAATTTGCTCCTGTTCTTTATCCCTATGAGTGCTTTGTTGCTCTGACTTGAAAATTTTTATCAATCCTATTATGCCAACATCTTTTGACTTCATCACTGGCAATTCATTCGGGCTTCAGGAAAATTCAACCACCTTCAAGGTCTAGGCATATTTTCTAAGGAAGAAAATACTTTGCCTTGGAGAATTTTTGAATCATTTAGCAAATTTTGCCTTAGAAAATTTTATTTAACTTTATTCGTTCGCCAATGGTGGAAATTTCATCTTCACTTAGAATATTTTCCTGAAGGCACATGTCATGGAGGATATTTAATCCCAACGCTTGGCACATCCTTTATTTTATTCCCCACCTTGTATTTTATTTCACACTTGAAAGATATTTTCATTTAAAACTCCAACGCCTTAGCAATTATCACCTCACTTACCTTAGGCGCATATCACATTTGTTGAAGGATATTCAATGCGCCTAGCATATTCAAATTCCCATTCACCACCTTACACACACTTGAGCGCATTTGGCACTTGAGGAAGGATAATAACCACGCCTAGGCAATATTCACCATCTTCACTTTTACCTTGCTTACCACCTTTCACTCCAGACTCACTCCTTTACATAGCGCATATTACATCTGTAGGAGAATTAACTTTTACCACGCCTTCTTGTGACCTTTCATCTCCCTCAATTTTGTCTTCACATGGCCCCATTTGGGCGCATTTTGCCATGTGTGGAGGATAAAGTTTAAAACATGGGTGCATATTTGATGTCATGAAGGATGAAACACATTCAACGCCACCTTGTGACCCTTGAGCTTCCTCATTTTTGTCCCTACATGCCCTCATTTGGGTGCATTTTGCACTTGATGAAGGATTAACGCCTTTGACTCCTTTGAATCTTTGACCCCCTCTTGAGATGGGCGCATTTGGCCATATGTGAAGGACGAGTTTTGTTGACCTTTTGACTTTCTTGGGCACATTTCCTACTTGATGGAGGATGGGCGCAAATGGAGGGTGGTGGAGGATATCTTGCCTTAGAATTTTTTATGCTTCACTAGCTCTTCCTTGGGCGCATTTTAGCTGGGCAGGAGGATGAAACGTTTTGACCTCTTTGACTTTCTTATTGCATGGGCGCATTTTTCCATAGGAGGTGGACGAGTTTTATACTAAGAATTTTTTTTAGCATTTTGCTTACATGTGAGGGCGCATTTAGAGGCATGAGCAGGACGAAGCTAACACTTAGATTTTATTACGTGGCATCAAGGTATGTTGGGCGCATTTGGGGGTGGCAGGAGGATGAACTCATTTCATAGAATATTTTCCATCACCTTGAAGGCAAGCATGGCGCATTTGGAGGTGATTGCAGGATGAAACTCAGACTTAGACATTTTTTACCTTCCTCTGCCAGCTTATCCATGCCCTGCTATAAATAGTAAGCCTTTTAATTCTTGCATCTCCGAAGCTCAGAACGATTTGAAATTACGAACGCTGGATCTTCACAACTTCATCAACCTGTTGACACTGCTATTTTGGGTTGGCCTGCTATTTTTAGCCCATTTCTGAAGGTGGTTTGCTATTTATAGTAACTGCCTGCTTCTGATACCTCCACAACTCTGTTTGATTTGAAATTCGAATGACGTGCTCCTCACCACGTGACCGGCCTGCTGACATCGGCGCCTGATGCTGACTTTCTATTTTTAGCCTATTTCTGGAATGACTTACTATAAATAGTAAGTGCTCCGTTTGTCTTCAAATTTTACCAGCAGATAGCCTGGAAGATGCTGATCGTAGTGGTATACACCAATTTTCAAAAATTCTGACCTTTTACCCCTCTTTTCGGGCCCCGAAGCTGGAAACCCTGATTTGTTCTGCATGCATATCAAATGATCTTCGTTTGTTCCTGTTTCTGTTGCATTGTGATCAGCTCGTGATTCTGAACTGCTGGGAGGTGGCTGTCGGGATGCACTTGCTAAAAATAGTAAGTTCCTAAATGAGTGACCATCTCTATTTGCATGTCACATCACTGCGTAGCTCTCGAAAAACGCATAAAGAATATGCAGACATGCAAAGGAAACCCTGACATGCAAACCCTAAAAACAGCCTCGGAAGGCTGAACTCTGAAAGTTATCATCTCACTTTGCATGTTACACCATCGCGAAGGTTTCTGAAAACCCAGAAGGAATCTCCAGACATGCGTTGAAAAACTCTACATCTAAGCCCTGAAATCTACTCCAGAAGCTGAATTGCTAAAAATAGCCAGTTGTTGGTTTCAACTCAAACTTTTCCAGTGAGCAGCGTGGTATGCTTTGAATGTAGTGTGACTATTAAAACTTCGAAAGTGTTGAGAAACTGCTCCAAATTGCACACTTACTAAAAATAGTAAGTAGCCAGAATTTGATGAAATTTCAGTGGAAGCTTGTTGGAATCACACTGACAGCAATGTTAGTCTTTATTTTCAATTTATTCACCTCATTTGATTTCAAATTAGCTGGAGATTTCAAAACCCTAATTCTCAGACTTAGCCAAAATTTCAACCCAGGCGGGTGCATCCTCAGAAAGATAGACAGCAGAAAAGAGAGACAACGACAAAACGACCCAAAAGCAAAGCCAAAAAACCGAAACGAAGCAAAAATTAGGGGGTCCCCATTTGCAATGGGGCGATGTGTGAAAAAGGTCACAACAATACCCTTCATTCTTCGGTAGCACCTCATGCTTTCGCCGAGACATCATGGTGACTCTACTTTCCTTTGCGCCAAGCTCACTTTATTTTGGCAAGACCCCATCGAGTCAATGAGACATCATGGCAAATTCATTCCGCTTCGGCGAGACCACCTTCAATCAGTGACACATTACACTGACCGAGCCTTCTGTCAGCGATTGCAACCTCCTCAGCAAGACATCGCCCTGTCAGCTAGACGATATACCGATGTCAAACTGTCTCGGCGAGCTTGTTTCCTCTCGGCAAGACCCTACCTGGTCGGCGAGACCTCATATCGAGCTCAAAAATTTTGCCAATACTTCTGCTTGGTCGCCAAGACATCACGGCGAACTCCTTTCTTTCGCCAAGAGCGTACTTCATTTCAGGGAGACATCACTTGGTCGGTGAGACCTCATAGCGAGGTCTTCATTTCTTGGCGAAGGCATTCTGTTTCGGTGAGACATCATCAGTCGCTAAGACGTTACAACGAGGCCCACCTTTTACCCCCGTTGACATCTCTTTTTGCCGAGACCTTCGTTAGTTGCCAAGACATCTCCCCGACGCCAACTTGTGAACAACCTTCGGTGTGACTTTCGTCTGTTGGCAAGACCTCCAGGCGAACAACGGCTCCCTTCCCTGATAACAATCTCTTTCGGCAAGACTCCCGACGGTCAGCGAGACCTCTTAGCGAGGTCACAATCTTTTGGCGGGCTCAGACCATTTCAGGGAGACTTCACCCTATCGGTGAGACCTCATGCTGAGATCATTTCATTTCGTCGAGACCCCACCCCATTCGACTAAACATCATGGCAAACACAAACATCTCCCCGAAGCCAACTTTGTGAGCTACTGTCGGCGAGACATCCCACGCGGAGAGATACATAAAGACTCATGGTGACTTGAATGTCTTGGCGACCGATGCATTCAAACAAATAGAGTGCACTGCTAGTTGGCAAGACAATAGGAGGGTCTTGGCGACCTTCTTCTCTGATGAGTTTTATGCCAAATCTGACTGAGTGATGCTTTCCAATAGACCTCCTTGTGAAATAGCATCAGATGTATGATCTAACCTTGCGCAAAAATGTCCCCATTTGGCCTTCATGAACACCTAAAACATAGATTGCCCTGCCTGATTAAGCCTGTAGGTGAAAATTAGGTAACAGTAACATCGATAGGTATGGAGATATCTCCTAGTAATGTATCTGGTGGTGCAAAAACTATAACTAATGACACTGGAAATGCTCCTGGCAATGTACCTATCAATCTTGGTGATGTACCTAGCAATGCTGATGATGGGCTTGGCGGTCTTGACAGTGCACTTGGAAGTCCTGGTGGTGGGCCTAGCAGTCCTAGCAGTAGATTTGGCAATCTTGGAAGTGCACCTAGCGATCTTGGTGGTGGGTTTGGAGGTCCTAGCAGTCCTAGTGGTGGGCTTGGAAGTGCACCTAGCAGTCCTAGTGATGGGCCTGGCAATCCAAGCAATCTACCTAGTGATGGTGTCCTTCCCCCCGATAATGGAAATGGTGCAAATGGCGATGTTGGTGGTGTTGGCAGTATGAAAGTGGCTAGTTGTACTGGTGGCACTATTGTAGCTATCATTGGTACAACTTCATCTATGTCCATCTTTGGTAGTGACTGCACATCGACTTCTAATGATACCTCTTCCTTCATCAAGGGTGTGGTAACTAATGTGGAGGAGGAAAACTCTATTGGCACATCCTCTTCCGCACTATTGTGAGATGCTTCCCTCTATTTCAAATAGAAGCAAATGGGTATGTTTAAAATGCAACGCTAAATGTGTTATGAGCATTTTGTGTATGTAAAACCTTTATTTAAGGGATAATATTACTTTTGTATGAAATCTGAAGCATATTTCAGTTGTGAGAATTCCAATATAGTTGAGCTTTCTACACTTAATCTTGCAATATTTATGTTAGTTGTTATTATGATTATTTTCCATGTTGCAAACACCTTTTACATTTCCATCTTCTATTAAACACACCAAAACAAACAAAAAAACCAAGGAAGAACAAGGGTGCATATTGTTGTACCCAAAACCAAAATTTTTTGCTTCACTAAGGCATTTTGCTTAATTGAGTCTAAACCTTGTTGAAGTGATGTCAGAAGGTCGTTTTTGGGGTTTTTCAAATATGGAGTTGGTGTCAATGTCATATCAGTCTGTTACAGAAGGAATTTGAGAAAAGTGAAAATCTAAATGAAAATCATCAAAATTTTCTATCTCTGGAGAAGGGAGCAACTTTCCAAATGGGCGCCCTATCTTTTAGGGGCTCAAATCCTGTTTTTAGGGTTTGTCACCTCCAGCAGACTTTTATCCGGCATCACGTCAGCTTCGCAGTGAGCTATCAAGCCTATCAAATGAACCTGTTTTGAGCAAGTTACGGAAGTTACAGCGCAAAACAAAGCGAAGATGAGAATTGGCTAACACTGGAGAAAAGCGCAGCTTTTCAAAAAGGCGCCCATCTTTTTGAGGTGCCAGATGTAGGTTTTTGGCTAAATGCCACCCAAGATGTTTGTCTCACTTTTGTTCGAACTTCGCGACGCATCCGTCAGTGGGTGAATCTGAGTTGCTGAAGTGCCTGAACCTGAGGTTGAACGTTGGGTCAAATCTTAGTCAAAATATCAGAGGAAAAAGCAAAAGAGCACATTTTGAGAAAGGCGCCCAAGCTTTTCAGGCCTTTAATGTTTTCTTTCTGATGATTTCAGATGATCAGTGTGACCGTGTTACGTTCAGCTTTCCGTTGCCTATCTCCGTCAGTTCAGAAGACGTCTTGGCAGCTTGCAGTTAAGGTTTTTATATTATTTTTGTCATTTCCAGAAATGGCTAAGTCTGGAATGAAAAGAGCAACTTTTGAAAGGGGCGCTCTTGTTTTTCACCCTTCAGATGATATTTTCTTGGGAAATGTACCTTTGCAGCTGTCGTGCAGAATGATGTCAGCTACGCTGATGAACTGAGTTCCTCACGAAAGTTAATAAAAGCGAGAGTTACGAAGGATTTTGTTTTCCCCTTCATACAATCACGAAGTCAAAATTTGACTAAGTCGAGAAAAAGCGCGAAAAGGATTTGGATGTCAGTTTTTGTGACGTACAGTCTCAAGATATCTTTTGATCAGTTTTTACTTAGCTCTGCAATGCACCTGTCGCCAGCCAATCGGAGAAGTCAGTCAACCAGTGTCAGAAGATGAACAGAGGTCCCGGCAAAGGTTTTAGCTTAAATTTTCATGAAATTTGGCTAAGTCTGGAATTCGCTTGAGAGTTCAAAGTTGAATTTTCGAAAGTGAGTTGAATGGACGCCTTAACTGGAGTTCTGACTACAGTTAGACTGAATGATTTCTGGGTTGTTATCTTCAGGTCGTATATTGGCATGTGGAGTGATCTTTCAGTTCGCATGTCGAGTTAACTAGTTTGCATGTTGAGTTAACTACCTTGCATGTTCAGTTAACTTGATTGCATGTCCACTTAACTGAAGATTATCAGTAAATGTCAACTGGAGTTCACATGCATGGCGAATTTGGTCAAAATTGTGAAGTTTTAGTGAAGATAGCGCTTCATTAAATGTCAACTGAAGTTCAAGAAGGGACGCCATATTTTGGTGAAGCATTATTTTGTGATGCATGAAGCATATTTTGTTGAAGTATGGCGCATGAAGTTGTTAACTTTAGTTTCAAAAAGGGTCGCCATATTTAGATTTTATTAGTGAAGCATAAATTAGTGAAGCTACGCACTTTTCAAGGAATGGCAACTTTAGTTTCGAAAGGGTTGTTATTTTTAGAAATGAATTGAAGCATAAGTGTGAAGTTGGCACACTTGTTGAAGGCCAACTGAAGATTGAAAAGGGTCGCTATTTTTAGATTGTTTATTGCATGAAGATGGCGAATTTCTCATTTCAATCAAGATTGTTAACTGAAGTTATCAAAAGGGTCACCTTAGTTCAATTTGGTGAATCCAAAGCAAGTTTGAAGGATGGCGAATTCAATGAAGATGATTAACTGAAGTCAAACTTGCATAGAGTGGTTAACTGAAGTGTTGAAAGGGAAACCCTAATGCATGGCTATTTATTTAGCATATCTGAGTTTCAGTTAACTAAGATGGGGTCCAATAAGAAGCCAAGCGCCATTTTTCAAGGATTTCATGCTTTGTACGAATTTCATTAATAAAAGTCTATTCATTTTAGCAATGGCGTCCATTATTTCATCATCTTTTGCTCTGAAGCTCATATTCTTCTTGAGCGACCAGCAAGCTAAAGGTGCTACAGGTGTCCGAATTCAACATTCTTTGAAGCAACGAGTTCAGATTGTTCAGAGGAAGGCGATTCTAGACTTTATTTTCACTTTGCATGCAACTTTCACCAAGTTCCAGAGAAGAGGTTGGCAGATTTTTCAGAAGTAGACAAGCAAAACTTTCTATCTTCTGTCTTATTTCTTCTATTTCTCACCTTAGGTACTTTCTTCGCATGTCAAATAAATTCAACACATATTCAGAATCTGATCTTCTGGGTTCGCGTATTTCAGCATTTGCAGCAAAACCCACGTCTTAGATTTTTTCGAGAAAATTGCCCCTAGCTTTCATTCTGAAGCTCTGTGCTTTTTTTTCGAGAATTTCTTTGCATGTGGGCCAAAATCACATATTTTTGAAGATCTCATCATCTGGGTTTGTTTAGAATTCCGTTGTGCACAAAACCCATGTTCCAGATTTTCTCATGAAAAATTGCCCCGAGAAGCTCTAAAAACCCCTGCAGTTCTCGACTGAAGAATCTTTGCATGTTAGGCTAAACGGCATTTTTTTCACAATTTTGACGTTGTGGGTTGTCTTAGAATCATTTTCCGGACAAAACCCATGTCTCAGAATTTTCGGTGAAAATAATCCTCCGACGGGCTATTTTTAGCCTCACTAGGAGCCATTTTAGCTTTCCGAGAAAGTCGTCAGAAGATAGCCGTGTTCACAGTCAACGGGCAAGTTTTTCAGAAGGTAGTTCAACTAGACTGAATTCGAGACCAAATCGGTCTTAATTTAGGTTCTCATCACAACAGCTAACAATGAAGCGTTACGCTGCAAAAGGAACAGAGATTACTCCATTTACGGAGCCGCCAAAGTCACTCAGAACTTGTGCCATTATCTTCGTGAAAATGGTACCTATGCTGATCTCGAGGTTGTACAAAATGAGTTTCAGAAGCATGTTTGTGATATCTTGATGGAGGTTCTGATCACATTTTCAGTAATTTCAGCAAGTTTCAAGAAAGCGGCTGAAGGTGTCAGAGAATGCATGCAGGAGAGTGACAAAGAACTAAAGAAGCAGATTATTATTTTTGAACAGCGTCAAAGTGCCAGAATACAAAGTAATTGATGAGTTCTTGGTCGAAGTGTTAGACCGAGTTGCGAGTTGACATGGAGTGATCTGCCAGTTGGAACCTGCAGTTAATTTCGAGGGTTGAGTCCTGAGTGGCAGTTAACTTGACTTCCAGTCTTCAGTTCACTTACTGATTTAACACATGCTTATCTCATCTTTGGAATTATCAACACAGGAGTTAGGGTTAGGGTTTCCAGTTAACTGAAGGTAGTGGCCAGTTAACTTTGCTTTAAATAAGGACGTGCATGTTTGCACATTGTCCAATTAGGTTATTTGTACCAGTTAAACTGAGGGTAGTTTCCCAGTTAATTGTATAGTTTACTTCATTAGGGTTTGGCGCATAGTTTGCATGCATTGCAAGAACTGTAGTGAACACAAGGTGATTTTAGGGTTACCTACACCTTGATGTATATAAATAAGAGCTTTTGCTCATTTGTAATTAACTTTTGCTTGAGAGAAATATATGCTGCGCCTACCTTGCCCTCAATATTGCTCTTTTTGTATTGGTTCATGTGTCTTCGCTATTGCAATTAATTGTTATGCCACATAGGGTTTCATGAGATTGTGATGGTGGATTCTTTGTCTTGTGAATCTTTTATCATTTCAATCAAGTGTTATGCCACATAGGGTTTCGTGAGATTGTGATGATAAAATCGTTTTGTGAAGTCTTTACTACTTTCAATCAAGTGTTATGCCACATAGGGTTCCATAAGATTGGCGTGGTAAATTCCTCCCATATTTAGATCTGTTTGAACATATTTACCATTGAGGTCAATTGTTATGCCACATAGGGTTTCAAGAGATTGAGATGATAAAGCTGTTTTGTGTATCTTTACCATTGTGATCAATCGTTATGCCACATAGGGTTTCGAGAAATTACGGTGATAAATCTGTTTCGTGAATCTTTATCATTATAATCAAGGGTTATGCCACATAGGGTTTCGTGAGATTGTAATGATAAAGGCTGTTTTGTGAAGTTTTTACTATTTTGATCAAGTGTTATGCCACACAGGGTTTCATAAGATCATCTTGGTGAATTCTTAAATCTGTTTTGTGCCCAATAAGCTTGTTTAGATTGAGATGATAGTTGCGCCACCTTGCCTTCAAGTAGAGAATCTAAACTCGTTTATCGTCCGATAGTCATCCCTGCTCCATTTCCTCATGCTCTATTTTCTTGAGGAAACTGGATAGATTTAAAGTAGTTAGCTTAGTTGTAGTTAATGATCTGCGAAACCAGAAAATCCTTAGCTGCAACGTTCTTGGTTTTCTTAACCTTGTGCCTCTTCCAGCTGAGAACAAAAAGATAGGACTTAGATTACTTCTTTTTTCATGCATTCCAGCACAACGAGGGAGCTTCCCCTCCTAATTTGAAGAGCACTCATTGCGTAGTGTACATAGCTGTCCGTACAAACCTGCACTCCAGAGGTGTTAGATTTTACGCCAACACATATTACAGTGGCTATGACAAGTCCTATTACCCTCCACCAAGTTTGTCCTTTTTCATTTCTCTTGTAGAACTCTCTCCACCATAGCACGATCTCCTCCAAAAAAAATATCCATTTTCTTCCTCCTCTCATGTGTTTAAACCCACTAATACCCATTCCTCTCCACCAAATACTTCTCTTCTCCTCTTCTTTTGTGGGATTTAACCCACTATTATTTTCCTCCTCCACCTAAAGTCACTCCATTCCTCACTCATTGCTACTTCATCCATCTCACCAACTCTTCATCTACAAAAAATTCAAGTTCAATTCTACAACTGATCACTCTACACATGCTACCTTTTCATCTTCCTCTTGCTCTTCTCTTGGTACCTCATCAATGTACTAAACATCATGTGCATTTACATGTACTTCTTTCCCACTAGTAGCCATTTGCTTCAAATCCACCTTTATATTTTCCACATGACAAACCATTGACACTACTACATCCCTCTCCTTTACTGCAACCTCTCTCTCCGTCTTCTCCTTTGCCACTTACGTGACATCTTTCTCACTACCTACAAACAAAACAATATCAAATAAATCATGGGATTCATCATCTCCCATCTTTCTCACCACCTAGCTCATCCTGGGAAGACTTCCCAACCAAGGTCTACTTGTGCTTCATTGTTATTTGGTGAAGGAGAAGAGCAGAATTCCAAATCAGATTTGTAGAAGACATCATTTGGTGAGATTTGTTGCATATTACCTAGGGTTTCACCCTAGGTTTGAGTGCCACTACCTAAAGGAGCGCCTTGCTTTTGGAGGGCGATTTTGGTGTTTTATGGGACTTAAGGTTTGATAACATCTTCAAATTTTTAGCAGCAGCAAATCAGACCTAATTCGCCACTGTCTGTGGAGTGATTTTTGGTGCTTATTGTCATCATTGCTTAGGGTTTTTCCCTACATTTTGAGTGCCATCATTTGGAGTTGTTTGGAGGGTTGCTGCACATCAATTGTTGTCACTTTGGAGCAGCAAAACCCTAGCAGACTTATTGTAGACCTGAGCGATCAGATTTGGAGCAGATCTCCTTGTTGTCAAAGAGTGGAAGACATAGGGTTTCATGCCCTAATTGGAGCACTTCCCTTGGAAGACCATTTCTATCAATTT
Organism: Sequoia sempervirens; assembly: GCA_007258455.2. NCBI lineage: Eukaryota > Viridiplantae > Streptophyta > Pinopsida > Cupressales > Cupressaceae > Sequoia > Sequoia sempervirens. The sequence continues at coordinate 18,321 of VDFB02290073.1, forward strand.
CTTGGGTCATTTGATATTGATCTTTGGTATGTACAAGCCTAATTTAAAGTCTGATTTGTAGCAGAATACTTTTGGAATAATTCTAGCAATGTTTGAGCCCTTTTTGCAATGTTATTGCATGGACAATAATTCTAATTGTGCAGCAGCAGATTAGACAATTTGAAATCAGACTTCTTTCATGTTTTGGTGATCATTTTATGGTTGTTAATTGCTGGTTACGTTCATGGTTGAAAAGATAAATATATTTGCTTATTGGTTTCAGCATTTTGGAAGTGTATATGTTTGTTGCTCACACTTGTTTGAAATCAGAAAATTCATATCAGAATCTAGGGTTTGAGCAGAAAATTTAAATTGCAAAAAAATAGGGCAGAATTGCAAATTCCTAGTTGAGATATTTTAGTGGTATCAGAGCCATGTATCTTGCCAACCTATTGGGTATGTGATTCAAAAGTTTTGGAGTCATGGAAACACATGGATTGATGATGTAATGGTTTCCTATGATGAATACAATACAATTCTAGTAGAGGTTAAGAATGCAATCACCTTGAATCAATTTATGAATCAACGGAAGGATAAGAAGAAAAACAAGCAAGAGAGGAAACAAAAGAAGCATGAGCAACCAAGTGTTGAAAACATCTTGAATCAAATGATGCAAAGTTTTATGCAATCACAACAACAATTGCTTGCATCCATTGGTTAAGTGGCACAAAATAGGATTAACATGAGAATACATGAAGATATCAGAAAATTGAGTAAAGAGATAGAAAAATCAGAAGTTATCATTGAAGAAAAGTTAGAGAAGGAAGAAGAAGTACTTGTTTGTGACTTGTAGCCTACAAGTAATTATGAGGACAAAAATCAGTCAGCATGCAGCCCTAAAGAAGACATGTTCAAAAGTTCACTTTAGCCCTATGAGGACAAGTACAAAGGAGATTCACCTATTGAAGCTACAAATGAAGAGCACATGAAGATTTAAGAAGATACTACCATAGAGATTGTCAAACCAACCATGTTAGATCAGCTACATGAAGAGATTTTAGTATGTGGTGAACAAAGAGGTTTAGACAAGACTGACTTGACATTGCAAGATATGGAGGATCACTTGGTGGTGTTGTGACCTTTTCACACATCGCCCCATTCAAAATGGGGACCCCCTATTTTTTTGCTCCATTTTAGTCTTTTGGCTTTGGTTTGTCTCTCTCTCTCTCTCTTTTTGTCTCTTTCTACTATCCGCTTTCCGGGGATGTGCTTCCCATTGAGCTTAAATAGGAAATTTTGGCCAAGTCTGTAGAATTAGGGTTTGCACTTTTTTGGTCGATCTAAAGTCAAATGGAGCAAATAAATTAGAATCTGAGCTTCACGTTGTAGTCAGTGTGCTTCCAACAGGTTCTCAGCAAAGTTTCATCAAATTTTGACAACTTACTATTTTCAATAAGTGTGCAATTTAGGGCATTCTTTCAGCACTTTTGAAGTTTCAATCGCTGTTATCTGCTGAGATTACACCCTTATCAAGTTGCAGAACTTGATACTTCAGAGAAACATGGGGACTTTTCTAGGTTGTGGATCACCTAAAAATGGAAAAGAGCCTCCAGAGAAGGCCAGCTTCCTATGCTGGTAGTATCACCTAAACTACTGATTTTGTAAGGTAAAGGGAGGAGTGCATGAAAATGAAAATTAAATCCTATAGCGATACACCAAAATGACAAGAGCAATGAGACACTCAAGTTACACTTGAATACTGATGATGGATGTGGGACTGCACAACAAGTTTTTGTAGATTATGCATAAGTATTTTACAAACAGGTTTGACATGTACACACTTTTAAGAAGGAAAAGCAATTTTTCACAAATTAAAAGTTCATGTGCAATTCAGTAAAACACAATTTGTAACCTACATAATTGCACTTTTGCAAAGAAAGGTATGCTAACATGAGACGAAGTTATAAGGAAATAGAAAGATTTCACGAATTAGCTTGATCAATCACCTAAACAATGCACAATATTTTGCAAGAACCAAAAGGCAAATTGAACCATCAATAGTAACCAAGGTAAATTCTATATATCATGCTCCAAATGAGTTACAAAATTTTGCTAATCTAAGAGAGGACTGCAAAAACCACAACTTTAGAAAAGCATAAGAAGAACTCCCTACAAAATGAGGCAAAAATGCCATATATACAAAAACTGTCCGTCCTTACCCCAGGGCTTACAAAAATATCAGCCTCCAGAAAAATCCGCCCTTAGATCTTTTTTAATGAAGTTAATGTTGCATTAAATATGTATCCCCATTGTCCATGTCGGTGAAGGATCGCTCCAGGAATGGCCCTCAGATCTTTTGCAACAATCGCATTAACCTGCAGCCCTCGTATCCACCCTCGAAACTCATTAGAACTACTTTGAATGTTTCTGAATGTTATCATAAATGTCGATCCACTCTTGCCAGTTGACATCCCAGCTGTCTTCATGACTTGAGGCTTTTTCATCTTTGCCTTTTTTCCGCTCAAGATCTTTCTGCAAGTTGACCATCCTCGAGTAGTGTTGATGCGGTTTTTGTGACCATACCAAACAGCAGAACAAAATAGTTTTGGGGCTACTCCGTTCTCTCTTGATCAAAGTATTCCATGCGCTAAGATTGCGAGAAAGTTCGCATGTTCAACTCCAAGGTTCCTTTAGTGCGAATAGACCCAGTTTGGTTGATGCATTTTGCTGTGTTCTTACGAGGGGACTTACGTAGTTGTTCAGACTTCTCACAGTTAGCAGCTGATATGTAATTTGAAGGGGATTCTTACGTGTATGATTTGGCAATGTGATCTCTTTCCTAAGACTAATCAGAAAGTGCAGAAAGTAAAAAGGGGGAAAGGGGGCCTAAGAAATTTATATCCTATTCTAAATGCAGGATATGTGGAGCTTTGTTTCAATAGACTTCAACCGGATTTCACCTAACCTCTGTCGGACAGCCTATGTAAAATCGGTGCAATCTTCGAAGGGGATAGCAAAAGGTATTCAAGTTATAGTTTAACATACATACACCATCAGAACAACGCATATAAGTATGTAAGCCACAACCGAAGTTAAACACAAGATAATGTCCAGTTTACCACACAAGGCGAACTTATCATCAACAAGCCGCTAGTGGTATGGAATAAAGCGAAGCTATCTCAATAAAACACCACACACCAAAGTAAGCTACTTGCATGAATTAAGCTACTTGGATACGAAAGGAAGAAGAAACCTTGCTAGCATTTCATGACAAGACGAATTCGATCATCAATGAAAAGATCTATTATCATAAAATGTGTTACACAACAATCTCCTCAAAAGTTTTCAAAGGGAAAACTTTCTTTCTTCTCCAAATGATGCAAAAATGCTCTACAATGCTACACTATCTAGCTAATTCTCCCTCAATGTCTACTATTCCAATGTCTATCTAATTCTAATTTTCTAATGAGGTACAAATGAGGGGGACTCCCCCTTTTATAGCTAGCCAAGTCCCAAAGGACGGCTAGGGTTACAATCAATAGAGTGGCCAGAATCGTGCCACCTCAGCCCTAACCCTAAAAACTGCCAGAATAGGGAGTGGTACATTAAATGAATCAAAGATTCCCACTCACTCCCAAAAATAGCAAATGCAATAAATGCTCCATACTCAGTCTTCTAGAAGATCTTCGTCCAGTAGTGTGTTCCCATTAGCCTTCTCTCTGACTGCCAACTCAACAAATCTGCCAAGTACGGCCTCAACCTCATGAACTGAAATAGGCGGAACACAATCCAACTGAAACTCTAACACCGTGACTGAGTGCTCGTGCCTTGTACAAGCTTTTCTCCAAGCAGCTAATGAGTCCTGCGTGTTCTGGATCAAAGTGGAGAATGTAGCGCATTTTCAAAGTCATCCCCGTACAAAGGTCTTGTTGTGACCTTTTCACACACGCCCCATTCAAGATGGGGACCCCCTAAATTTTGCTCCGCTCCGGGTCTTTTGGCTTGCTTTTTCTCGCTTCTCTCGCCCGCCTTTTCTCGTGTCTCGCTTTTCGAGGGGTTGTGTCCGGCTATTGAGCTTTTAAACGCCAAGTATTACAAGTCTAAAATTTCAGGGGTTTCATCGCTCCCGGTCAATTCAAGGTCAAGTAAGTGAATAAAATTA